>PVKA01023848.1:0-35049 GCA_004027165.1 Ctenomys sociabilis | reverse complement strand
CACTCTTAATTCACTGATAAGAGATATCTGCTAAAATAATATCTGTAAATATAATATCATGTATGCACCTTGTACAATACCAAAACGTTATGAAAACAGTTTGCAATGTATTAATTCATCGAATCTGTATGGTTAAGGTGTCTTGAAACTGTCTGATTGACATTTGTATTTCAATAAAATAAAAATAAATGAAAAAAAAGAAAAAAGAAAAAATAAAAATAAAAAAGGAAATTAGGCAAGTAGAGAAAAAATGGAAGAGAATTAAAATTTTTAAAAGATCAATTTATATCTTAAGACCCAATTTAAAAAAATACTTCTAAACTTCACAATGCCTATACACATTCTTATGTATAAATGTGTATCTGTATATGCCTGTGCATGAACACATCTATAATTTCTTTTTTTCTGAATTCCCCTTAATATTTTGTACATTTCTTATATCTGATATGCATAATGGGCAGGTCCTTCCTATGAATTATTTTCTAAATTTTTACTAAGAATTTTTACTTGTTCAAAATAATCTATTTCATCATATGTTACACAGTTGGTTACTAATATGACTTTTCGCTTCACATAAAAGATCACAAATATCGTCAAAAATTATGCATATATATATATATATCCCTGTCTGTACTTCCAAATAAACCCACTTAATTTTTTTTACTCTTTAATGGTAGTATCTTTTACTACTAGACTTAGTCATTTTGTCTTATACTTTTCAGTGAAAATCAAGCAAATTACACATGCAGAATGTGGTTATTATAGGTAAAACATGAGCTTCACATTATCACATCATAAAATGTCATTTCTTTTAAAGAGTTCAATAAAATTTTGTTATTTGAATGACTACATTATATTTGGCATTTAAGGGCTGGGAAGATAGCTCAATAGAATAAACGCTTGCCTGGCAAGCGCAAGGGCCTGAGTTCAATCCCTGGTTCCACCAAAAAAATAAATAAATAAATAAAAAGAAAAGAAAAGTTAAGTATCCTGCCTAAACTTACACACTGCACCTATATTTGGCATTCAACACATCATTTCATCTCTTATTGTTTTAGAGTGCAGGGATACTGCCCTCAGTCAAGATAAAGAAGGAAAGGTGAGATTGAGTTGAACTCGGTTAAATACTAAGATTCAGTAGCACTCGGGAGCAACTCCAGTGTCACAACATTAAAAGACCAGAGTTTTGTTTCATTGTGTGACCGGAGCTCAGCTGCAAGCATTCAAGTAATCATGTCTGATTACTTCAGCACTGGCTGCATAATGCAGAAACCGTTTCCTGAAGCAAAGTGAATTAATGTGCTGTCCTTCAGAACCAGGCCAGAGTTGGTGGCACTCAGTTGCAGGGGATATCATTCACAAGTAACTTGGCCGCATTTCTGCATGTTTTGCCATCGTCATCTTTCAGATGGCTGTACATATCTTGAAGTAAAGGAGGGTCCCTTCTAACATGAACAAAAATCACATCAACATTACAGCAGGGCTGGACTCTGATGCTACATATATACAAAAGCTGGTAATACCACAAGCTGGAATTGCTAGCTAATTAGAATACTGCTTCACATAAACTTGTCTCCTTTGCCAAAATGTGTGAAATTCAACTGTGACATTTCTTCAAGAAAATTAGCAACATCAGTGAGGATACAGTATTCTGAAAGGAAATAATTGAAAATGCAGAGTTTTTAGAATAAAAATATGGATATAAATCAAATGAATTTATTATTGCTTTTTCAATCTGTAATTGCAGTTTCTTTCCATCAAAGGATAGCCAGCAATTTTTAATATGATGACATTAACAGGAATACAGTTAGACAAAATGCAATAAAGTAAAAGAAGTGAAAACAAAAGTACAATGAAAATAATAATGGTACATTAGATATAATAATTAGAGTGAGTGTCAGCTTGACTGGGGATCTCCCCAGGGAATTGGAAGAACCCACTTTGAGCATGGTCTAGATCAGGTCCTTTGCCCTCTCCTCCCAGACACAGTTTCCCTGCTCTACTTCCCAGCCAATAAATAAATAAACAAACAAACAAACAAACAAACATCTTTCCTCCACTGCATGATTCGTACATGATGATTTTGCACTAGAGTCAGGCATGAGGCACATTAAACCCCACTTCCTTTAAGTTGTTTGTGTCAGGACTGAGCCACCTGAAGCCATGAGTCCTTTCTCATTTAAGCTGTAGGTGCCAAGGATTGTCCCTAAATACTGAGAAAGCTCACTGGTACAATTAACCTTATTACAGAGAAAGAAATAGTTGCTGTTAAAAGCTGCCAAAATTCCTATGAAATAAATAGTATTAATTCAACGGCAACATGTTAATATAAAGTTATGAGAGAAGATTAATTGCATGCTTTAACACTTATTTCCCAATTTAGAAATATAGGAAAGATGTATTTTATATGATGTAAATCACTTCAAACAGGACAACTATAGATAGGAGAATAGTTATAAATGCTTATAATATACAGAATTATATAAGAGACTGGATAACAGAGAACCAGTGGAAAACTGTATCATGTTCAAAACCACTGGGAAGCTTCATGCAAAAGATGAGAAAAATGAAGATACCCAGAAGTAAGAGAAAACAGAAGGTTGGCCCTAAAAAAGAAGAGTGCTTCCTAAGGTAAGGAAAAATATTGCATGAACATGGTACAGTTAAGAATCCGAGAACAACCTCCAAAGCCTCTTAGCTTGAGTTTGCTTCATGGCTCTCTTATTCAGTTGGTTGTTTGACCTTTGGCAAGACACTAGCCTTTCTAACAAATGAAAGTGAGAATGTATAACTTTAATGTATATAAAGTTAAATGTGTAAGATATCTCAAACATATATAATTAACAATGCAGAGACAGAATAATGACCTTCCCAAAATATTTACACCCTAACACTTGGAATATATCTACATGATCTGTTGCGCAGAGACTCGTTAAATTAAGGTAGCCAAGGGAAAGTGTTGCTAACAGATGACACTAAAATATGGAGATTTTCCCCAGGTTATTGCATAGGTATGCTCAAAATAATAATTTTTAAAAATCCTGAAATGTGGAAGGCAACAGCAGAAGACTAGTGACTTAAAGGGACGTGATGTGAGAAAGACCCAGCAATATTATGCTGCTGGCTTTTAAGAAAGATGGGGCTGCAAAGCCTGTAGCAGTTGGGGCCTCCACAAAAGGGAAGCAGTCCCATTCACAACTTGATGCTAGTTCATTGAGACACAACTAGGATCTATGACCCTCGGTCACATAATGCCATAATTTCAAGACACTAGGTTTGTGATCATTCTTTTTTTGTTTGTTTGTTTGTGATCATTTATTAGAGGAGTGATAGGAAGCTAATACAGCCAAGTTGCAATCAGTATGGGTGGTAAATGGAAATTCTGAAAGTGGAGAGTAGAAAAATTATATACACGAATGTTTCTTTATTACAAAGAGGGGGATATTGGTTAACCAGGATATCATATTTGCTTACTACAAAGAACATCTTCAGGGAAAAAAATTGTATTTGTTTTAATATAGCTAGAAGAAAATATCATTTTAGGGCCAGCCAGATAACTCAGTGGTCTGAAGCACCTGTGTAGGAGACACAGGGACTGGGGTTCCATCCCTGGCATGCCCTGCTGGCCCCACCCCCAGAGTGCACTGAGACCATGACTGACACTGGGCGTGGTGGCATGTGCCTGTAACCCCAGTGCTTGGGAGACTGAAAACAAGAGGGTCACTACAAGTCTGATCTGTGCAGTGAGACCCTGTAGACCCTGTACTAAATACATTTTAAAAAAGAAAATATCATTTAACAGCCAAATTTTGTTTGATATTAATATATATCAGGAAAATTTCTATTTCTTCTATTTCCAATGTTGGTTTCACTATTAAGAAAGCACTGAGAGACCATTGCACAGTTAATTTCTCCAGCTCTGTGGCTCATCCATCAATCTATCTGGAGTGCTTATTTGGTGTGCATTTGTCCTTTAATAATTTCTGTCTTGCCTGGCAAAATATTTCCTGAGCCTAGAAAAATACTCCGCAAAAACAATATCTAGTATTCTGAGGGTCACCCCTTCATTCATGATTAGATGGATGGACAAAGTGCACATCATTACTGAAAACTCCAGTGGGAGAGAGAGTGGATGTGAAAAACAGTCTTAGAAGGGTTTGATTCTGCGATTGCAACTTCTGAGATGCAGAGGAAGCAGAAAGGGCACTAGATACTTCCTTTCATATAATTAACAATATAATTATGACTCTCTTGTTCCTATACAGTTTAGACAGGAAGCCATTCAAAATTTTCTGTTGACTAACCTAATATTTAGCCTCCTTGGGAATTTCTTTTTCCCCACCAATTTCCTCAACATGCTACTGAATATTTAGCACACTGTTTGTTTCTTCAGTGTTTGTTTGCCTTTACCATGGGATCAGCCTGGAGAAGAACGCAATGCTCAGAAGAAGGCCTAAGACAGGAAACTGGGAAGAAACAGAACCCAAATTACTAGACTCAATGGATTCCCTGGCCTCTCAACTTCAGCCACATAAGCCAATAAATGTTTTTCTGTGCTAATCATTTTGAATTGTATTTCGAGGTATACGTATATTCCTTGCATATCCATTAGCTCCCTTTCATTCCTTAATGAGGATGTGGTTATCTTCATAAAACAGGATTTCTTAGCCAACGGGATTATTGATCCTAACATCTTGAGGGACTACCGTCCAATCACAGCCTGAGACTGTGGTTCACAGATCAAAGAAT
The DNA here is from genome assembly GCA_004027165.1 of Ctenomys sociabilis. Lineage (NCBI taxonomy): Eukaryota > Metazoa > Chordata > Mammalia > Rodentia > Ctenomyidae > Ctenomys > Ctenomys sociabilis. The sequence goes on along the minus strand of PVKA01023848.1, from coordinate 30,300 downwards.
TAAAAAACATGAGAGGAATCATTCTTTATGTAGGCACTAATATTCCTTTCATTCTAAATTAATAAATGAAACTATGAAATATTCTTTATTCTTTCTTTTTTATGTATTTGGTACATGGTCTCACTACACAGTTTGGACTTTTAGTGGTCTTACTGTTTTCAGCCTCCCCAGTTCTGGGATTACAGGCATGCACCAGGACTTGGTGGCCAGTTCAGTGTGCCCTGGGGTAGGGCTGGCAAAGCATGTGATGCCAGGAATCCAACCTCTGTCCCTGATGTTGCCTAAGCAAGTGCTTAGTCTGTTGAGCTATCTCACAGGCCTTTTTTTTTCCTTATGCTTTCTTTTGCTAATTTAAGTAGAGGATGAATGCAGCCAAGAAAGGTGGCCAGTGACTTCAATGTGAGCAAGAGATATGGTCACTGACTTCCTCAAAATCATCTTGTAGGTCAGTGTATGGATAACATGGGGGGCTCCTAGGTGTAGAACTTGCCTTTTTAATAATCAAGCTGATAGGAGAGAAAAAGCAAATGATTCACACTTAAGAAAGCTTTGCCTAAATTTAAAAGAAAAATTAAAATAGATTGTAATTATTTGCAATTATGCATGAAAATATTCAGTGTATTTGAATTATACTTGAAATTTATATTTAAAAGTAGATGCATGCTTCATGTCATACTAAATATTCTACAACTATTACCACATTAATAATACAGAATACTTCAAGTAAATAAAATTATACTAGCAGAAAAATAAATCTCTTTTCAAGAGACAAACACAAATGGCTTTACTTTGATTTTTTGGTCATTAATATTTCAAAATATATTTGATTTTACAATTCACATAAATGATACTTTTTATTTTAAGAAGTTTCTGGTCCATTGGCTTCAGTGTTTTATTTATTTATTTTTTCTTACTACTAGTTAAATTTCTCTTCAGAAATAAGCTTTATGGGGCAATAGTAACAAATTTTAGGCTGCTAAAAATATACTCAGTTGCTGTGCCACTGGACCTCGGACTTGTTGTTAGTACCAAAGGCTTTTCTCTAGCAATCTTCTACATCTTTTCTTGTTTCAAAGTACCTGGTCCTATTCTAAAAATGATTTTCCAAGAAAATAATTCACAGATGATTTCAGATAGTACCTTCTGTGAGAAGACTATCTGCACTGCGTAAAGCCACTTGGTTGTGAGCTCCTCCATGCTTCCCTGGTACCCTGCGTGCCTCCATTGTCTAGGGCTCATGTCATTTCTTTAACTTTTGGTCTGTCTCCTTCTTGAGCCTGTGATATCCACAACAGAGACCCCCAGTCTTACAGGATGTGGACTTCAATGTGTAGAACCAACTCGACACCTGTGTCAATATTGCAAGCTTTTTGTAACCCTGGTTAAATCAAAGTCTTCTAAGACATTCACCTACTTACTCCCATGCTTTAGCTAAAAAATAAGAGATAGCTATGTATGACATAGTTTTATAATGGTTAGAAGACTACATCCTAAAAATTGGACTGTCTGCATTTAAATTCTAACTCCTTTGCTTACTGGGTGAGAAAATTTGAAGAAGTTACTATCATTCTACAACTCAATTTCCTAAGTTTTATAATTGATCTATTAATAGGTCCTCTTTTATGACTGTTTCTTAAGGCTTAAGTGAAAAACTTTATGTAAATCTCTTAGAACGTTGCTAGCACATAGTAGGTATTTTCACCTTTATGTAAATGGCAATGTTTCCAAGTTTAACTGTAGCTGTTATTACCACTATTGCTCCTATTGGTTGCTGAGCTACTTTACTTTCAATGTGATTGGATATTAAATTTTTAGTAATAAAGAACATTATATCATGGAAAGGGAGACTGTAAACTTAGTGCTACCTTGGAAAAATTCCAGGTAACTTTATTGTGGAAGATTAACAGTATCACCAAGAAGCAATCATGCCAAGATTGTATTCTTATATAATCTGGCTGCAAAGTTTTAAAATTTACAATCAGACTTCTCTTGAATTCAAATTTATTTGTATGTATTCGTGTCTATCTTCAAGGTGTTAACATATGGATATCTTGTTATACAAACTCTGGAGTTCAGCTTGTTGATCCTGGTGGAAAGGAATGATAGTAATGTTTTCCTATATATTCATGGTGTTGCAAACTTCCCCATATTCCTATGCAAGACATATCATTGGGAAAAAAGCTGAAATTAAAAAGTTTCGGCTAATGACCATTAAGAGCATCTACTAAAGCTACTAATTACTTAGTACCATCCACTCAAATCATAATTTTCATTCCTAATTCCAGTTCTTAAAAATTTGGAGGTTTGGTGAACATAAATGTACATATATATGTGTCAGAGGAGATTTTTTAAAAATATGGCAATATTTCTTGAATTATATAGATGCTATTACAATGCAAAGAATCTCATGTGGCTGTGTTTTTGGCAATATTTTTGGTATTATTTCTTAGACATAGGTGTTGAAAACTTAGCTGTAACTACTAGAGACTGTTCTGTTAAAAACCTGTGACTCTGGTTGAACTGCAGAAAACATTAGCTTAATTTGGAAGTGGGAGCCTTAACTTTATTCTCTGTAAACTTCTTAGGTAGGAAAGAAAGGAAAACAAATGTAAGATCAATTTGTAGATTCAGGTGTGCCAATTGGAGGCAAAGCAACTAGAAACCAGCAAAGGTCACCTCAGAGACGCGCTAAATTAGCTGAATTTCACGAGCTTTTGTAAGCACTTAGGTGTTACCATGACCTTGGGAGCACTTTCTTGAATTCTGGAGACTGTATAAAATGTTTAATTCATTTTTCTGTCAGTACAGTACTTCAACTACTTTAATGGAATTGCACATACTACCCCTGGTATTTTATTTTCAAACCTGAAAGTTCTTTCCCAAATTACAAAGAATAAGAAGAAAAAAATAATCAACCCTTTTGTATAATGAGCAGTATCAAAACAACACATCTTTTGTTCAGTGTGTTCTGAGGCAAGGAAGGAAGAAGAAGAAAAAGAAGAACAAAAAAGCAAAGTCTACCTCTCCCTCTACAGAATGGAGGAAGGAGAGTAAAGGATGAGGAAGTTATATGGAACCACAAGGTAAAGATCATCAGAAGGGGCTGGGGTGCTAACTCAGCAGCATAAGTGCTGCCTGGCAAGCCCAGGGTCCTGAGTTTGGTACCACCTCCCCAAAGAAAAAACAAGGATCAACAGAAAGCAATGCTGCTTTCCATCTTCTATACAATGCTAATTTTCAACCACTAATTCAAGCATATTTTTACAAGTTTTAAGTAATGACAACTTTTTTCTGTTTTATAACAATTCTCTGACAGTAAAACATTTCATCTAGGTTATTTCATCTAGTACATGTTCTTTTGGAAATTTTTTTAAATCAATTTTATTAGGGTATAATTTACAAAAAGCACATAAGCTATACAATGTGTTGATTTTGTCAAATACATGCACCTGTGCAACTACTGCTGCAAATCATGATGCAGATTAATTTCAAAACCCTAATATATTCTTTATGGCCTATGATGATTTTTCTCTTTCTATGCTCCTAGTGCTGAGAAACACTGACCTATCTTTTGTTATGGAAAACTAATGGACAACTTATACAATTTCCTATAAATAGAATTACACACATATACTTGTGTGTCTATCTTCTTCATTCATTGTATGTTTGAGATTCACCCATGTTGCATCCTTGTTGTATTCTGTTTTGTGGATTTAGCATATTTTGTTTTGTGTTTGGTTGTTTTTTTTGTCTTTTGGTACAAGGAATTGGAATCAGGACCTTGTGCTTGCCAAGCAGGCACTTATCTCCTGAGCTATATCCACGGCCCTTTACCATATTTTTAATAAACATTTTTCTGTTGACAAACATTTGGATAGCTTCTGACATTGAGCTAATGTATATAATTTTTATGTAAGCATTCATATATTAGTCAGTGTTTGGACAAAGAACTTTCTTTGGATAAATACTTGTGAATAAAGTTGTATGGTCATTCAAGAATTATATCTATTTCTGTGTAAGAAAGTTACAAATAGTTTTTTTTTTTAACATGGGTGCACCATTTTAAATTCCACTGGACAGGAGTGCCCATCTTTGACAGGGGTAGAGAAGGGAAGGGGTATAGAAGGGAAGAATCATGATGTGTGTGTGTGTGGACAGTACGGTTGGGATGGATAACGCTGTGCTTCTGCATGGTTCTGTGAGAGGCAGGATTTGCGCTGGTGGTGGTTGGACAGGATATTGTGTTGGCTTCTGGTACTGTGGACAACCACTGGTAAGGTGACAGGTAGAGGGTGTTAATTATTGAATCTTCGATGTAATTCAGGTATAAGATAAGATACGCAAACAGCTGCGCTCTCTTGATTTACTAATGGGAGGCATATGGTATAATAGTGTCTGTGGGTATAGTGTCATGTATGCACCTTCTATGATACCAAGGCATTGTGAGGATAGTTTGCAATGTATTAATTTATCAAATCCATCTTGTCAAGGTATCTTGAGACTATCTCATTGATATTTATACTTCACTAGAACAAAAATTAAAAAAAATAATAATATACACTTAAGATCATTAAAAAAAATAAAATAAATAAATTCCACTGGACAGAAGACAAATCCCAGTTACTCCACTGTTCATAATTTTGGTAGTCTTTTTTGTCTAATTTTATTGTTTTTGGTGTATGTTTGTGATTATTACTCTTTTTTGTTGTTGATGATGATGTTTTGTCAGGTTGTTTTTTGTTTTGTTTTGGACAGAGTCTTACTATGTAGTGCAGACTGGCCTTGAACTCATTCATGCAATGCAGGCCTGCTTCCTGACAAACTCATAGAGATTTTGTCCCAGCCTTCCAAGCACTGGGATTATGGATGTGATCCACCGTGTTGCCCACCTTTAATGTAGTTTTAATCTGCTAATAATTAATAATTCTGAACATCTTTTCATGTGTATGTTTTCATTGTGTATATCATTTTTTGTAATGTATCTCTTTCAATGGATTTTTTTGCCTATACTTTTCACATCAGTTCTAATAGGTTATTATATATCCTGGAATCAGATTCTTTGTCAATGTATGGATTCTTTTCTTGAATTCTAAAGGGTTTTCATATTCTTTATAGTATATTTTAAGATAAAAATATTCCAATTTTGCTAACATCTAGTGTATTAATTTTTCTTTAGTTTTATGTATTTACATATTTTCTAAGCAATCTTAGGATAAAACCAAAAGCAAAAAGATTTTCTCTTATAATTTTCTGAAAATGTCATAAATATGAGATGATTACTGTTCATTTTTATACGGGCATCTAGTTTATCCAATGCTATTTGTTGAAAAGACTATTTTTGAGCTATCTTCTGTATTCTGTACAATGATTATTTTTAATAGCACCTAAAATTTCCAAAGGCATTTTTTAGACAGTCTTGCTATGCAGTTTTCGGTGGCTTTGAACTCATTATGTAGCCCAGGACAGCCTCTAACTTGAAGTGATCCTCCTGTCTCAGCCTCCTGAATGCTAGGATAACAGGGGGGTGCCATCATGCCTGGCTCTTCAAAATTTATTATGCAAAACATTCAATACTATTATATTATATTTGAAATAAATATTATCTGAAGGAAAAAGTAATATCTTATGGGACACTTACCTTTTGCCTTTGGGAAACTGCCTTTTTAAACACAACTTTATTAAGATATAATTTAACAATAGAGTCATTTAGTGAATATCACTTTTAGAAGTAGGGCAGAAGTGAAATCCATTTCTTTCCTATTCCTGACTCTATCCAGTGAATATTACTGATCCTCTAGATTGTATCATATTCTGGGTTAGAAAAGATATAAGTGTAACAAAATATTTCTTAGAAGTTCTCAGTTAGGGGCATAAGCATAAAATGTCACATACAATCTAGTCACTGTTGTCATAGAGGTTTGGAAAAATATATTGGACAAGAAGAAGACAAAAGAAGACGCTAAATTCCCAGAGGAGTCGGAGACAACTTCATGGAGATGGCATCACTGGGCTCAATTATCTGTATTGTAATTAAGTCTTTGCTTTTCCCAATAAAGACACATATTTATTACAGAAGATTTTGAAAATATACATACAAATTTACCTTAATAAGCTCCATGCTTGAGTGCTTGCAATCTCATCTGGACTAGAGAATGTGAAGAAGAGATATGCTTAGTAAAAACAGGATACTCCTTTCTTGATATAACTTCTCTACAGATGAGTCATTTTATTGCTATGGTCACTTGAGGTTTCCTCATCTAAGTGCAAACACATCTTCTTGGAGTAAAGAAATGTGCATCCTGGGAGAAATAAAGTAGCCAAAAAAGGAAACAGGACAGACACTGGAGCCCTGTAGGTGAGGACTGCTAGTAGAAAGCTAGACATTAGCAGGCCTGGAGGCAGGCGGCAAGGGGCTACTTAAAAGAAGTGAAGACACGATTTCTCTTTCCCTTTTTCCTTCACTGTTTTAATCATTAGCAGTAGAGAAAAATTCACACAAGATTGGAGTTTTAAACTTTAGCTCAACAGAATGTAACATCTGAGCATACTAATAAGATTCAGACTGTATACAAATTGCAGACCATGGATAAAGGATTAAAATATCCTCAGTTCTCTAAACAAAATTCACAGAAAACATCAATCTAGGTGGTAAACAATGACTTAGTAGATTGACACATTCCCTGCTCCACTTTTTTTGTAGAGAAGAACAATAACCTTGGAGGAAAGAAAGGATATTCCTTGAAAGACCCATATAACCATGTTAATGTAAGCTGAGACATCACTCAGGACAACTGCCATACATGCTTCATTTTTTTTTTCTCCCTCACTCTGAAAATCTATCGTTTTCCAATACACTCCACTACATGTACTCTATTTGACATCCTATGGGTCATGTCTAAAGTCTTTCATCAAAAAGACGAAGAATTTAGATACGTTGCTAGATTCTCCTCCTAGTAGGATCTGGCTTTCCAGTGACAGGATTCCATCGAATGACCAGAGATATGTAGAAACATTAGCGCCTACTACTAACCTAAACTTCCACATATGCCAAAATCTTTATTTTTTAAGGCAAACTTTTTTTTTTCTGTATTTTAGGGAAATAGGGTGTTCAGGGTATCACTACTAGACTGGACTCTTAGTGATTCTCCTGCTTACAGCCTCCCACCATGCACAGTCTCAATTGCCAGCTCAGCGTGCCCCAGGGCTGAGGTCCACACAGCAGGCACAGGGATTGAACTCCCTTCCCTGCCCCTGTGTCTGCTTGCAGGCACTTTAATCTGCTGAGCTATTTGGCCAACCCCATATGTCAAAATATTAAGAGCTTTGTTAAATTCTCCCTGAGACCTTGACTAGGCTTTACACAGAAGAAATCTGAGAAAAGTGACTTTTGTGGTAGATTATTCTTCACAGATGTTTACTGTCCTACAAAGTGTGATACAGGGTTACAGAATAAACCCCAGGGGGACTTGACTGACCTTATCAGATACAGAAGTTACATTTCTTGTTATATAGGTCTTGCTTTATGTTGGTCTTAACCATCCAGCAGAAAAGTATAAGAATGAGGTATATAAAGAAAAGCCATAATAATATGCTGAGCTGTAAAAAGCTATAACTGACAGACAACAACTTCTGTGGATAACCCACTACTATTGTGGACTGCTGGACTGTGTTGGAGTGTTTTGCTGAATTCAAGCACCTATAATAATTGAATGCCAATAGAATACCCATCCCTGACAGGACTAAACAAAAAAGGGGATACAAAGGAAGGACCAGTCACTATTTGTATATACAGAACAGTTAGGATAAATATGCAGGTACTTTCTCATAATTCTATGCGAAGAAGGATTTGCACTAATAGTGTTTGGACAGGATATCCTGTCTGCTTCTTGTACTATGGAAAAGTACTAGGAAGATAACAATGTAAAAAGCATTAATTATTGAAACTGTACTATAATTCAGCTTTTAAAAAAAGGGTATACAGATACATTCTCTTAATTCAATGAATAGAGGGATCTGCTCTATTTGTAAATAGAATATGTCTGCACCTTGTACAACAAATAACCACTAAGAAAACAATATGCAATGTATTAATTATTGACCCCATCCTACTAATATGATTTGAAACTGTCTCATTACTATTTGTTCTTCAATAAAATTATGGAAAAAAACCATGATATTGGCTTTTTGCTCTGCTCCAGACTATCTCAGGGCCAACATACCAGTGACACAACAGCGAGAGGCTCAAGATGAGAAATCTTTCGATAGCATACCAGTGTTGTAACTGGACATTCCAGACTTCATGCCAAGATGGAAGAAAGCTTTCTTCTTATCATTTGCTAATTACAAAATAAGTAGATCTCCTTAACAGTAAAAATATTGTTTGCTATCCTCCACCTGTGCTTCTCAATTTCACTGATGCTTGGTTTAGTCATATAACTGACAGACAAACTGTACTTCCCAATTTGTATTTTAGAAGGACTTTGGACTTGACTGTGTAATTTTCTTTGAAGTATCACTGGCAAATGGTAAAGGTAACATGTATAAACTATATAAGCTGTTCAGTTTTGAATAGATACATGCACCTGTGCAACTGCAGCATTAAAAGTCCCAGAATGTTCTTAGTGTCCCCTAGAAATTCCTGTCTTCCTTTGCTTCTGGCCTCAGGCAACCATTTCTATATGTGAAAGGAAGTGCTCGTGTATACTGTCATTTCTAATTTTCATCAAATTGGGTATGTCAGAGGATTTTTTCAGGCCCACTGTTGACCTTTGAAGCGAGTATCTATGGGATGCTAGCCAATTTGACACAGAGACTTACAGTACGCTGCAAGGATGGATTCTCCTCTCATGGCAAGGACATGCCCCAGGTAACAACAAAGGAGATGAAAGACAGGTGCAGCAGGTCTGGAACCAACCTGTGACTTGGCCGAGAGCCTGGCCTGGACCGGGTTACACACAGGAAAGAGACAATAGTTACGCTTGTTCAACACAGTTTTGGGGTAGATTGTTATTTAGTCACTTAACCTAAATGGAAGATAGTATCTAGATCTCAAAAATATAGTTGAATCCATACATACTGCTACTGGTGGAGGAAAAGTTGGGCTACGTTTAGATACATGCGTAAGGATAATCAGCTGGCACATGGAATAAAGGACTTTTTTGCTAGTACATGTTCAGAATACATACTAATTACATTTATCTTAGGGAGTTGGTACATGTCCATAATGTCATCCCCTATCTGTCCTCTCTCTCCCCACTACCTGCAAGTCTTGGCCCTTTTCCTATTTATAAAAGCTCTATTTTTATCATCATCATTTTCTTTATTTTTTCAAATACCCTTTCCCATCCCTCCATACCCCTTTTGTCATCTCTTTGTCTTCTATCTCTTCAAAAATGATCTCCATAATTTCATTTATCAATCTTCTATTTTGTTTCCTCCCTCTCTGCCCCATATTTAATGAATCCTATTTACAGGTATAAATATAAATATAGGTATAATATAGATATATAGATATTCCATTAAATGAAGAGAGATGTAGAAACATCAGTGGTGGGTTTTAAAAACATCAAGATCTCCAAAGAAAACACCCAGAAAATGTACAATGAGGGAGTAAACAATGACCTAGTAGGTCATTATTTCTTTTCCTACACACGCGGGCACACACACACACACACACACACACACACACAAACACATGGTCAGAGTGATATCTCTGTTTGTGAACGATTTTATTTTTAAATAATTTAGTCCATAAACAGGAGTTTTTTGAAAAAAAAAAAAAACCTTTTGCTTTTCTTTACAACCTGCATTGGTGACAAACATCACTGCAGCTATCTTTTGCACACAAACACAAAAATGTGCACATCTGTTTCCAAATCACAGAACAAGTTAAATTCATTATGAACTAAGGTAGGATTTCTGATATAAGAAATGCCATGCAATATTTGAGCTTTTGTGTCTGACTTATTAATTATATCAAGTTGTACCAAATTGCTTACAAAAGCCTCAAGTTTATCTTTATTTATGACTGATTAGTACTCTATTGTGTATAAATACATCTGCTTTATTTGTTTGTCTATCATGGACATATAGACCACTATCAAGACTTAGCTATTAAAATAGTGATGGCATAAAAATGGATATTCACGAATTCCTATAAAATGATGACTTTAACTTTTTTAACTGTATTTGGTACAGGGTCTGACCTACACTCAGCTCTGTCTCATAGTGATTCTCCTGTTTTCAGCCACCCTAGCACTGGGATTACATGTGTGAGCCACCATGCCCACTCACAGTGGTTGGCTCAGCATGCCCTGGGGTGTAGCTTATGTGGTCCCAGGGATCAAGCCCAGGTCACTGCACTTGCCTAAGCAGGCACTTAGTCTGCTGAGCTATCTCGCCAGCCCTGACTTTAACTCTTTAGGGAAAATTCCTACAAGGGAAATAGCTGGGTCGAATAGAATTCCTGTTTTTCATTTTTCAGGGCTTCTTCTTACTGATTTCCATAGTAGTTGAACTAGCTTACATTTCATGGACAATGTAGAATGTTTCCTTTTTTGCCCTGTGTTCACCAGTGTTGGTTATTATTTGATTCCCTGATAATGGCCATACTTTCTGGAATAAGACGGTATCTCAATGCAGTTTTAATTTGCATTTTTCTAATGGCCAATAATGTTAAACATATTCATGAATGTATTGGCCACTTTTACTTCTTCTGAGATGTGTCTATTCATTTTAGTAGCCATTTCTTGATTAGATCTTTTATTTGGGTGGTTTTGGTTTTTTACATACTCTAGATGTTAGTCTTCTGCCCAAGCAATAGTTGGAAAAAATTTTCCCATTCTGTAGCTTGTCTTTTCATTCTATTGATTCTTTTTATTTTTAATTTATTTTTGTATTTTTTGCCACTCTAGGAATTGAACTTGTGCTTGCCAGGCAGGCTCTGCTGGTTGCTTTCTTTACTGTGCATCATTTTTAACTTGATGTGATCCCATTTGTTGATTCTTTCTTGTGTCACCAGGGTTGTATTCAGAAAGTATTTGCCTAGGCCTACAGTTTCAAGACTTTGATCTACTTCGTCTTCCATCAGATTGTTTCTATGTTAACATTTAGCTCTTTGATCCATTTTTCTTTTAGTTTGGTATATGGCAAGATATATAGATCTAGACTGAATCTTATGCATGTGGATATGCATTTTTTTCTACATCATTTGTTAAAGAGGCTCTTTCCTTGATTGTATGTCTGTAGACATTTTGTCAAAGATCAAATAGTTAAATGTGGCTGAAGTTGTTTCTGCCTCTTCTATTCTGTTCCATTGATCTACATGCCTATTTTTCTGCAGGTACTTTGCTAATTTTTTCACTTAGCTTTTTAGTACAACTTGAAATATGTAATTGTAATGCCTCTTACTTCAGACTTGTTACTGAAGATTGCTTTTGTAACCCTGATTTCTTCAGATGAAATTTAGGATTATTTTTCCTATAGGTCCTTGAGAAATATTGCTGATATTTTGATTGGGAATTGTGTGAAATATACATATCAATTTTGGAAGGATAGCCATTTGATTGTATTGGTTCTGCCTATCCAGGTATAGGGAATACCTTTCAGTGACCTCTTTGACTCCCTTTTTCATTATAGAGGTCTTTCACTTCATCTTTTTGTATTTTAGGACAGGGTGTACAGGGTGTACAGGGTCTCACTGTGTAAATCTGACTTGTAGGAATCCTCCTGTTTACAGCCTCCCAAGTGCTGGGACTACAGGAATGTGCCACCACATCCAGTCTCAATTTTTGTCTCAGCGCACCCCGGGGAGGGGGGCAGAACTTTTACTTTCTTAGGTTCATTCCTAAATATTTTCTTTTATGCCATTGTGAATGGCATTTTTTAAAATTTCATTCTCAGTGGGTTCATTATTATTGTGTAGGAATGTTATTGAATTTTATGTTGATTTTTCATACTGTAACATTACTGAATTTGGTTATTAATTCTAAGAGTCTTTTGGTGGATTTTTTTCTTACTTTTATAAAGAGAGGATTATATCTTCTGCAAATAATAATACTTTTACTTTGTCCTTTTCCATACACTATTTCTCTTTCTTGCTTGATCATTCTGGTTACTTTCAGGACTATGTTGACCAGGAGTGGTGATAGTAAAATCCCTTGTTTTATATCCCATTTTAGAGAAAATGCTTTCAGGTTTCCCCTATTTAATGTAATGTTTCCAGTATTTTTGTTATTAGTGGCTTTTAACTGATTGAGATAAGGTCCTTCTATATTTATTTTTCCCAGTGTATTTATAATTAGTTGATATTGAATTTTTCTCAAAAATGTTTCACATCTATTGACACAATCGATTTTTTTCCTCCTTCCTACTAGTTTCTGCAGTAGTTATGTGATGAATACATTTATTAGTGTATGTTGAACCATCGTTGTATTCCTAGGATTGAACCTATTTTATATGTGTTCTTTCTGATAATTTGTCACAGTCAGTTCACCAGTATCTTGTTGCGGATTTTTTCATCCATGTTCAAGACTTTTATATCTTCTTAGCTAAGTCTTTGTATTCATATATATTTAAGAATCTCTTCATTTCTTTTGAGTCTTCCAATTTTTTTCACACGGGTTTGTGAAATTGTTGCTAATAATATTATTTTCTGGATTTTACTGATGTCCCTTATGCCTTCATCTTTTTCATTTTTAGTTGCATTGATTTATGACTTTTCTTTCCTTTTGGCAAGATTGGCTAAGGGTTTGTCTATGTTGTTTATTATTTGAATGAACTAGCTCTTCCATTAATTGAGTCTTTTGTATTTTGTTTTCTTGGTCCATTCCACTGATTTTATAATTTATTTCCTTGTACAAGCTCTGTATTTGAATTGTCTTCTTTTTCCAGGGACTTGGGGTGTATGATTAGGCTATTTATTTGGGCTCATTCTGCTTTTCTGATGCAGGTATTCACATAAATTTCCCTTGAAGGATTCTTTTAAATGTGTTCCATAAGTTGTGGTATTGCAATAGGATTACCATTTAAATCTAGGAAATACCATATTTCTCCTTTAATTTCCACTGTAACCCAGTGATTATTCAAGAATGTACTGTTTAATTTCCATACATTAGCATAGTTTATGTGATTTCTTTTGCAATAATCTCTAGTTTCATTGTACTGTGCTCTGATAATCTGGTTGGTAAATTTTTGCATTTATGTAAGCATGGTTTATTAGCGAATATGTGGCCTACCTTGCAGAAAGTATCATATGCAGCCAGAAAACATTTGTATTCTGTTCTTGTTGGGTAGAACACTCTGGATATATCTTGCTTTACATGGGAGGGGAAGTTGCAAATTTCTGGCCCCAGTGCTTAGTTCTTCAGGTATGGGAAACAGTATTCTTTCTGATCTCCAGGGTACCCAGATATTGGTACATAGAGAAAACCAATTGATAGCAACTACTTTGCTACCTTGGATATAATGGTAACATCAGTGACAACAATAGCATTGAATACAGAGTGGATAATGTCAGAACCGATCCACTGATGAGCCACACTTAACCAAAGCAAAGAGAGCGTTGATTTTATTATAGACATGTAATGCAAATATTGACCTACAGTTAATCAAACTAATAGTTTCTGCAGCATATAAAGATATATAGTAGTAGAAAGCTAGGAAGTCTAGAATTAAGAACCCAATTTTACTATTTATTTTTTATTTACTTATTTATTACAAGGTCTTGCTACGTGGCTCAGACTCATAGTGCTGTCTCAGCATCCCCAGTGCTGGGATACAGGCACATGCCAAAATGCCTGGTTTCTGTAGGTAGCATGGTGCACCCAAGGCAGGGCTGGCATAGCATGTGGCACCAGGGATCCAGTATGGGTCCTTGTCCTTTCCACACAGGTGCAGAGATCTCTGAGCTATCTCTCCAACCCCAAGAACCTAAATTTTGAGAAATTATTTTAACATCTCTACTCTCCTTATAAAACTACTATGAGAATAGTTTTCAAGGTCCTTTAATGTTTTAAATATGTGATAAAGTACAATTTTTTTATAAAGTTGCTTTGTTTCTTGTTGTAGTCTTGGTGCTTAGAATAGTGTGGGTGTAGTGTGTTGGTAATGGGATTGATTGAATATTTTTGAAACAGTTTCCTCCTTGGCTCATAAATTACAAAACCACAAAGTATGTTCATAATAAAGGAAGTAGTTAATTTTTATTTTTGACAAAAATCAAATCAAAGAAGTCACCCTTTTTATAGCAAACTTGTATTTGGTATGCAGAAGTTGTTCATTTCCTACACCTACTACTCAACAAACAATGCCCAAACTAGTACTCTATAAAGCCTAGCATTGTGAGAATGTTTCTGCATTCTTATGTTGAGATGTTTTTCATTCTGCAGAATGTTTTATCAGTTGCACAGTTATTTGAATTTAATATTTGTTCTGCAGTTTAAAAGCAACTCTACTTATAGAATACTGATATTCAGAAAACAGCGATATGAATATCTGAATTGGAAAATTTGGTCATGGTGTTAGAAGGAAAATATGCATTTATCATTTTTTTTTATTTTAGAACAAAGCATAATATAGTTTAATGATATGTCTCACTTTTAAGACATTTGCATTTAATTCACTTAGTATTCAGAGTTTATGTGAGAGTTTGGGGTTAGATTAGGTAGGTTGCTGTTTTGCCATGCTAAATCACAGAGAAATTAAAACTAGAGATGTTATTTAAATTGTCCTAATTTCTATTATAATCTAAGATACCTTTTATATTAAAATTTCTCTAAATTTTCTGAGAAAAGTTTGGTGGTATAGATAATGGGTTACTTCCACTGCAAACTTCCTTGTTAAAATATTTAACTGAAGCATATGAATGGTACAGCATCATCAACAATAAACCCGTTAACAATCTGTAAGCAATAAATTCTACTTAGGTATCCTTCATCTCAATGAGCATCTCATCAAGTGACAGATACTTTTGTAAGGATTATGAGTGAAAATCCTTCTGTCTCAACTAAAATCTTCTAATAGATCATTCTAATCATGAGCAATTTCTGGCTTTCCTTTAAATATGCTAGCAGTATAATTTAATCTATCAGTGTCATTGGTGTGCTAAGAATCATAGGCTAATCATAATAAGGAGAGAAAGAAAAAAAATCAATTTTCTAATTAGTTTTCAAAGAAGTATAAGGCCACTCAAGAAAAGGGAAGATTTCCAACCCCCTAACAACCTCTATGGTCAGGGGACACGGCTTCTGGCAGTCCAGTCTTCAGAAGGGACCTATGCTGGAGGCACAGGTCCTCTAAGAGACATTGAGTCAGCTGGTTGCTTGCAGGCTTCTGCAGCATCTTGCTGTTCTATGCACATGTACACTGCTGTTTCATTTAAAATCCTTCAAAACTCTTCAGCTTCAGCTGTGAAAAAGTATGACAACATGCCAGGGTCTTGCTATGTCATTCTCTAAGTCTTATTGGCTCTCCCAGAGTCTTCACCCTAAGTAATATATTGTGGTATTTAAAGGGACCTATCCTTTCACAAGGAAAAAAACTTTTCTATGTGACAAGGAACCAGAAAGATCCAGCTTCAACTATATACAAGACTCTGCTGAGCTCTTTGGCATAGCACAATTCCCATTAATGCTCTGTCACTTATAAAAGTAGACTTTCCTGTAGTAAAACCTCTTAAAAACAACTGTTTCTGCAAAATAATGTGTTTCTGCATGTGGAGCTCTGGATATAAGTCTGTGGAGAAAGGGCTGGCACAGAGCACGTGAGATGGGCCCGAAATCACAGGAAGTCGTTCAGCTCTGCCTCCAGCCCTGCTGCCATCTCATCTGCCTCAGAGCTGCTGCCCTCCTCGTCCTCGTAGCTGAACTCCTTGCTGGACTCGCTGGCAGTATCATCATTCAGCTCTCTCCTGTGGCCTCTGGCACTGCGGATGCCTGTAGCTCTCCTTTTGCTGGATGAGGATGACCCAAGAGGTTGTTGCCTATGGGCCCCTGGTGCCTTGGGCTTTCTGGGCTGAGGTTCCCCTTTCCTGTAAGTCTTCCTTACAGAGAATATACAGCCGCATTGTCTCTGACACACTGCACTGGTGCTTTCTTCTGGCAGGGCCAGGCTGCTCTCCATCTCGAGCATCAGAGAGCTCTTCACCAAACATCTGCTACTGATGTGACGGAACAGCTCTGAAGGAGGTGAGCTCCCTGTGGACAGGCAGGGAATGGCCGGGGTGGGGGGAGACTGGCACAGGGCCGGGCACACCCATTCTGAAGAATTTCCCGTGATAGAATCTTAGATTCGGACCTTGGGACCAGGCTGAGCCTTGGGATAGATGGGCATTGGGTGGAATCAGGCTGTTGGAATTACGTTCTGCCTGCCAGAAAAAGCTGCTGGACTGCTTGCCCTGTGTACTCCAGCGTCATCGATTGTGAGGCGGGGAAAGTTGTCTCTTCTACTGAGAAATTTGTTGGCTGTAGGCCACTGAATATCACAGTCACATCTGCCAGCGCCTTACTCTTGAGTTCAGGAACAATCTTCCGTATGTCTGGAGGTTCCTCAAGCTCTTTGTTGAAGTATCTATCATGCTTGTGTAATAACCAGTGTGGACATGCATGAGGATCTCCTCAAGGTGTATCAGGCAGTCGTCTTCATCTGTGTCCTCCTCCTCTGCCACCTCCTCTCTTCCTCCTCCACACTCTAATCCAAGGACTCGCCTGCTGTGATGCCTGACTGCTGACCGTTCTGTGACTCCATCTCAGCCTCTTTGTTGTCCACACAGCTTTTCTCCAGTCCGCAGAGGCCATCCCGCGCACCTTCTTCCTAGACTTTCCAGGTCTGGCCCTTTGTCATGCGCAGGAACACCAGCCACAGACTTCTCCAAGTTTTCCTGCATCTGTGTCAGGAGTTCCTCCTGCTGTGGTATTCTTGCTCTGGTTTGGGTGTCTGGAACCTTTTTCCAATCTTTCTTCACATTCCCCATGGGAAGTAGAAGAGGCCTTTTGGCCTTCTGACTCGATCCAAATCTGTGCCAGGGGTGCCCTGAGGAGGCTATGCCCCTGGGGAGGTCTCATCACTCTATTCACAAGATGCCTGGTGTTCAGGAGCATTGGCCAGCTCACAGCTGCTAGGGCTGATGGACAAGCTGGCCTGAGCAGGGGCCAGGAGTCCTTTTCATCTGCCTTCAGGCCCAGCCTCGCCACCATTTAGCTCTTGGCTGGGCTTCCCTCAGCCATTGTTCTGCTCCACCCCAGGAATGTGTCTGCCTTCCTCAGGGTCTTTCACAGATGGAACTTTGTTCCAAGACACCCACACTTTTAGAAGGATGGTTTACTTTCTTTCTCATTTGAGATTCCTGGCACCGGGGGGTGCATTCACACCACCGGCGGCGCCTGAGAAGTACACATGCATCTTCACAGTGACAAGGTTGGGGCCAAACTTACAGACATCTTCTCAGTCATCGGTACTGCAAACTGTTGAGTTTCCACAAGGAAAGAGATTTCTAAGAATTCCTGTTTTAGAAAATGGGTCAATGCATTCATCCCTTGGTAATATTCGATGAGAAAAAAAGCTTCTTTCAGAGTCAACAAAGCCTGCCATAGAGTATGCGTGAGCCGGTTGTCACAGTGAAGACACGATGTTCACACAGCTTGGCAGTCTTCTCCAAGTCTCTGCGGTGTGGCCGCAGGCGGGCATGCAGCGTTGGCTCATCCCGGCCCAGCTGGAAGTGAAAAACCCCTCTGTACCACACTTGTGGACAGTGCTGCTCTGTTGTGTGGATTAGGTCCAAATCAACAGTGAGGACCAGTTTTCTGTTAGGATGTAGTCGTTGCTGATCTTCCCTTGCTAGTTTTTCAGCTTGCTCGGAGCTCACTATTAACACTGGCACACTGTGGACCGTGGACACAGTCACTGTGGACAGAGGCCTGTGCTGCTTCCCATTCTTACTCTGCAGCTGGGACCCATTCAGCACAAAGGCCCTTTGTGACAACTGACTGGGAGGCTACATCCTTCCAGTCTCACCAAAAGTGCTCTGGGGGTCACGGCCTGGCCCTGCTGGCGCATAGCTCTTGCAGCACGTTCCGCCCTGAGCCTGCGCTCCAGGGTCCACGCTGAGTGCACGCACCCCAGAGGAGGCACGGGTTGGGGCGGGCCGACAGGCTGCCTGGAGGAGGCAGTCTCCAACACAGCCAAGGCAGAGCCAGTGCATATGGTCGCGTCTCCGCCACCCTCCACTCCAGCAGATGCAGCAGTAGGTGCCTGCACAGCGCACCTAGCCAAGGCTCCTGGGGAGCTGCCTCCATCGCCTCTGGGACCGGCTGCAAGGACAGGGGGGCTCAAGTTGCGGCGCCCCCCGCGGGCGGAAGTGAAGCTCTGATATCGTTTCTGTCCAAAGACCGTACTCTTGTAATTCAAAAGTTGAAAAATTATTTATAATCACAGAAAGGGATTAAATAATAGCAATACAAGTACAGTTAACAACTTGGATTCCCCAGTAGGATCCAAAATATTTCACTTCACCCACCAAAAATTACCCAATTTTATGGTCCCCGGACTCCAGAATAAAGCAAAGCTAACTGAAGAAATTTTAACATGATGATAAAGACTTAACATCTTTTAAAATAGAAAAGGAGTGAATTGCTTACATTTCTATGGTAGGAAGAAGATACCAAGATTAAAGTGTGATTTTTGATAACAGAAAAAATAAATTTTGAATATCTTAAACTCAAAAGTTTCATGAGCTGAAAAATTTCATATGCAACCTTAAAAATTGTCCTCTCTTTGGTGCCTAATATTCATTTCTTCGTCAAGGTATTTTGGTTGTATATTCTACAGTCTTTCCAGTCGTTTCATTTTCTCCATTTCCTTCACTATTCTTACCTCCTAATCTCTACAGAACAGTTTGAATAAACTTTGTGATAGAAAATTAAACATAGGAACATACCCTGATATTTAATACCTATTGGTGCTTTAAGGATAAAGGGCAAAGTCTGTAAGATGGGCTTCATTATCGAGACCGTCTTCATTACTGAATTCTCTATGCTCCAGTCACTCTACCTTTCTGTCTTTTAGGAATGAGAACCAACAACATTTATGTTTGCTTTAGGGCTTTCAAACACGTCCCACATTCTGGGTCCTGCAAAATTAACTTTCTTACAGTTATTTCAGCATATATTGTAATGTAATTATGTGTGGTTTTTAAATTAATATCTACCTTCTTCCCTAAACTCTGTTTCATGAAGGAAAAATTGTATCTATTTTTCTCTCATTATATTACCTTTAAATAGTGCCTGGATCAAAGTGAATTGCTAATGAACACCCATTTGACTAGTTAAGTACTGAGGATTTCCATGACAAAACCCTAGTCTGATGCTAGTTTTGTGATCCTTTATGGTCTTTGGACTGACATGGGATGGTTTTTTTTTTTTTTTTTTTCTTCAGGTATCTCCTTGCTATGCCTTAGTTTTTCCAAGCAGAGACATCTTTTTGTTTTCTTCTAGAGCTCCTCATAGGTATTATTTTTATAGCAGATCCTTGTGTTTATTTTCAAAATGAATGCACAAACAAAAGTGCTCAGTAGTACTGATCTTCTCAATCTTTTTAATGCTTATGTTTCTTATACCTCATAAAATCACCCTCCACACACACACACTGAATACAAAATATTGTCACAGGAAGTGGTATGTGAGAAAGCACCACTAATGTAAATCTTTATTATATTTCATGACATAACCAACAGTAAGTTCAAATGAGTGGAAAAGTGGTCCAAATATTTGTGGTTATTATAATGAAAATGGTTGTTATATCAGTCAGGGTTTTACTACAAAAGATATAACACAAGGAATAGACATAACACAAGATGTACAAATGTATAAGAAATTACAAGATTCGCTCATGACAGTCAGCCACAGAGTCAGATGCGGAATCGTGTAGAGAGCATCTTCATACTGGACACCAAAGGGTTTAGTCCAAGGTCTGAAGCTCACTGTAGTGTTTTGCATAAAACACTGTATTATTTGCATCTGTATTAGGAGGCTGATGGGTCTGTAAAGGAAGGTTGATGAGTCTACACCAGGAGGCTAAATGACGTAAGGCAGAGGCTGAAAAGTCTATGATAGAAGCCAGGAGAGGACACACAAGCTGACTGTGAAGACTGAAGCTCCTCTGAGGAAGTGGAATGCTCTATCCTTTTTATATTTTCTTTTATATCCTTTAGGTGATGAGTCATTCTAGGGAGGGGCCTCCATGCCCTAGGGTGTGGAATTGCTGAGTTGATTTAGTTAAGTTTTTAACTTTTTAGGCTGACAGAATGTAACAACCACTACCATTATGAGTAATATTATTTGTTTTTTTGTTTCTTAACTGTATTCTTCTAACTCAAAGTAATTTAACTTTTGCTCCTGTTCAGTTTGTTGGCTCCAATATCACTCAAATGTTCTCCTTCAGTTTGAGAAGAAAATTGCACATTAAGAAAAAATTAAGGAAGTTACACTCTGGAAAATTTCAGAAGGTAATGATGTCCTCACAGATCTGACATCACAAGTTTTTAGAATTATTTTATAATTTGTTAAAAACCAACATAGGCTGAGGCAGGAGGATTGTTGTGAGTTCGAGACCAGCCTGAGCTACAAAGTGAGCTTAAAGCCAGCCTGAACTGCATAGCGAGACCCTGTCTCAAAAAAAAAAAAAGTTTTCTAACTGTGACTATTCATTATGCTTTGTCACTTTGTAAAATAATGTTGTATAGAATGCTGTTTACTAGTACTCTATCATGCCTATGAATCTATTCAAGGCTTCGTGCAAAATCATAGCATCATTTTGGATTAAGAAATGTGACAATGATGTCAATGAAAAGTTGAAATTTTCAAAGGAAGAAAAAGTTCTAAGCAATTGAAACAAAAGCAAATCTATGAGATGAAATGGTGCTAAAATCTCATTTGAAATTTCCATGTGGTTATGCATTCAGCATTTGGGGCCTGCCTTGGCTATCTATACCTGTGTAAATATCATTACATTTTGTAACTCCAAATATTTCCTTTGATGAAGTCTTTTTGTTACTTTCTCTATAAAATCTTTCTATCCCTTTGATAAAAGGTTACTTATTTAAAAAATAACCATGACCAGTTTTTACAAGTCTATTTACAATTATTTTATTAACTGTAATTTTGATTATACTTAACATTATTGTGTAGTAATTAAATGGGAAGTGAAATAGTATTTCTTTTACCTGCATCGCACTGAATCATAAATACATTACACAATTAGCATATCTTTTTTTTTTTTTTTTTCTTGGAGGAACCAGGGATTGAATTCAGGCCCTTGCGCTTGCCAGGGAAGTGCTTACTATTAGCATATCTTAAATTACCTTTCCCTTGTAGAGTAAATAATCTCACTAGGTATTCAAAATTATTGAGACAATTCCGACACAGTTCTTCAAGATTTCAAAGAAGTGCTTGCATGCAACGTCATTTCCAATTGCCATCAAATAGGATGTTTCAAAGGACTATTTAAAACTACTTTAACCTTGGTATTACTTGACACTACATAATTCAACTGTTTAATTTGTTTCATATGGTGTATGCAAAGTGGCTATGCTTTAGAAAATGAAATAAGAATTTTAATGTTTTAAAAACTTGTTCCATGTCAACTAGATCTAAAGCAAAGACATTTAGCAACTATATAATATGTGAGAACTAAGTTACTTTAAAAATTCCAATTACACTTACATTGTTAGCTGGGCAGCACATGACTTACTAAACTGAGAATTCTAACTCAGTTTTTAATTCTATTTGTAGTAAATGTATTTTAGCACTCAAAAATCTGACCAAATTAAAGATATAGCACCATCTTATGGATATTTCTATACTTGTAAAATTTGAAATACAATTTTTTTTTGAATTTCAAAATGGAAAAGCTATATCACTAAAAAATTGTATGACCAGAACCTGTACATATATGATTGTTGTAGTAGGGTACATAGATGCATGATGGAGATTTATAATGCTTTTTTCGATTTCAAAATTAAGAATTCTACTATGAAAGAAAATAAACATGTTAGTATAATAAAAATTCCTAAATTATAAAAATAAAAACATTTGCCCAGAATACTGTTAATCACAGGACATGAGAATATCACAGAGCAACAACTTGCAAACATAAAACTAGAGAGCTAATGAAAAGAAGACATGTCTTATGAGCTATGAGCTACATTTCCTAAGTAGTGTTGAGAGCCTTAGGTACAATTTCCTTAACATCTGTTAAAACTGAGTAACTCAAAATGAAGTCCTCTCTTATTTATATAACATCTGACTTTCATAAATGAGTAATGTCTACTCTATTGTTCAGATTTGTAGATAAAAATATTTTAGAAAACACTTTGGTTTCTCTTTTTCTTATTTTTGGTACCAGGGAACCAACCCAGAGCCTTGAGCTTGCCAGGCAGACACTTCTGCCACTGAGCTATCTACTCAGCTAAAGTGAACACTTTATAAATATACCAATTTATATACCTGAATATACCAATTTATGGATGTTACAGAAACACTGATGAGCACAAATCTTTAGTGAATTCATAAAGCATAGTTCCCATGTATGGTTCATGTCTTCAATCTTTACCTTATCAAATGTGGCATTACATAATTTATCTACTGTAACCAAAATACAGACATGTTTCTTAACTTTTTGGTGTCTTGTTTTGCATGCTAAAAATTTTGAATTCCCTAATTATAAAAGATTTATAAGCGTAATTTATGTCACATACAATTTTAGGAGTTTCTGGATTACCTAGAGTTTAGTATTCTGTTTAACATGTATTTCTATTTATGATTTTGATGAGTGAAAAACAAGGGACTTAATTATAAAGACATGAACCATGTTGTGATAGAATCAGTAATTTTTGCACATGGATTCACTCTCCATTGCTCTCTTACACACATGTGTATGCATACACACACACACACACACACACACACACACACACACACTCACCCACTCCTATTTGGGTTTGAGTCATCCACCATCAGAACTAAATTATATAAAAACAATAGCATGAATGAGATGTTTCTTACTGATATACATTTTTTTAAAATTTCTGTATTTGGTACAAGGTCTCGCTACACAGTTTGGATTCATAGTGACCCTCCTGTTTTTAGCCTCCCTAGCACTGGGAGTACAGGCATGCTCCATCATGCCTGGACTTGGTGACCAGCTCAGTGCACCCCACGGGTGGTACTGGTGAAGCATGTGGGACTGGGGATTAAACCCTGGTCCCTGTGCTTGCCAAAGGAGGCACTTAGCCCACTGAGCTATCTCACAGGCCCTTGTCTTACTGATATACTTTTATAAAAATTCAGAAATAGTAACACGTTGGCTATAAACCATATAGAAATATTGGTTATCTTCACAGAATAGTACTGGTTGTAATAATGACTCAGTAGGAATGGCATTCTACATAATTTAGACTCAATTCTAAATTTTGTTTCAGACATAAGCTTGTTACTGTTTTAGTAAAATTTATTCCTATATTGTCCATATTAATAGAAAAGTAGTATGAAATTAAAAAATTCTACCCAAATCACGTACATATTCTTAGGTTCTCAGATGTGGACAGGCATATTTTAATACATTCAAAAAAATAATCACCCTTAGGTAAAAAATTAACCCTTGTCTATTAATATTAGAACAAACTTGTTTACTATAATGCTTTTACTTTGAAAGGAAGATCAGGGACCGGGGAGATGGCTCAGTAGAATAAGCGCTTCACTGGTAAGTGCAAGAGCCTGAGTTCAATCCCCAGTTCTGCAAAAAAAAAAAAAAAAAAAAAAAAAAAGGAAGATTATGTAATTATCCATAGAAAGTCAGATATCTGATCATTTCAATTAGGAAAGAAAACAATTAAAAAGTCTTCATCTTCATCCACTGGATATATTTGTTCAATGTGGTATATCTACTTTAAAGTCAGCTGGAAGATTAATATTTGAGATAAATATTTGCTGATTAATAACAATGTATGTGTTGTACAATAGTGAAATTAGTGGCATAACCTAGGGATCTTTGAAATAGGGGCCCTCAAACGTCAGGGTCAATCAAAACCATGTCAGGGAGTTCACAAGCTTAAATTATTTTCATAAGTATGCCAGGATATCATTTTTTTGTTTTATTTTTTTCTTGTGTTGACCTTGCACTGATGTTGCAGTAGTAATGGCAGCAAAACTGCCAATGCCTTGGCATTGGTCAAGACTGAAAACCAAATTTTTTTTTTTTTTTGTATTTTAGGTGTTCAGGGTCTCACTACTGGATCGGACTTGTAGTGATCTGCCTATCCACAGCCTCCTAAGAGCTAGGATTACAGGCATGGCATGTGCAACCATGCCCAGTCTTAATTGCTGTCTCAGTGCTCCCTGGGGGTGGGCCTGGACGACAGGCCCTGAAATCAAACTCCCCCACCACCCCCAATCTCCTCTCAGCCCCTGTACCTGCTTGCATGTGCCTTAATGTGCTGAGCTATTTGGTTGGCCTGAAAACCAAACTATTTCTAAGACTCATGCATTCTTCAGGAGTACACAGGGGCAGGGGTGGAGTGTTCACTTAACAATCACCCAGGGTAAGCAATGTTTTGTTAACTTTTGATCATCAGATGAACTTTTAAAAACTTGAATGCATATAAAAATATCCTATGAGGTAATAAGTCCTGAGGTATTGCACAAATCACTTCTGATAGAAGCACTGTTTAAGTTGTAAGCTGGATAGCTGGTGTTTCACAGAATCCTGTGTTCACTTGAGAGAGAAACTGAGAAACAAATTATGATTCCTCACACCTGAATCTTCAGCAGACAGATTTTCAAAGGGAAATAAAGCAAGCTTGTCATCTTAATGAAAACAACTGACAGTATTACTGCCAGATAAAATTCAAGTTTAAAAGTGAAAATTATACTTTTGTAAAACCTGTTTGCTACTCTGAGCTTGATAGCTTTCCTGTACTTACAGGCTCTTCTCATGAAGTTGGTGGTTAGTAGCACATGATCTGTTGGTATTCTATGATGAAATATACCAACATCCAAAACGTCCACATAATACAATGAAATAGTGTTTTCCAAATGAACAGTAATAATGTGACCGAATCATGCATACATAAAAGGTTCATTCAAAGTACAAAATATATTAAGGACTTTTAAAATATCAACCAATAAAAAAGTATTTGAACTTCTTTCATTTTATTTTATTTTATTTTTATAGCAGGAAAAATTCAATGAAAGAACAGCTTCGGTCTAGGAGAGAGAGAGAGAGAGAGAGAGAGAGAGAGAGAGAGAGAGAGAGGAGGGAGCAGGAAGTTGGGTTATCTTGCGTTTTCCACTGTAGATTGTTGTACCTAATGTCTAAGAAACTACTATATTTTGAGTTTTGGTGTAATATTAAAGAATATCCATAATTACATGAAAAGCTACTAATATACTCCCTTTTAAATCTACTTAATCCGGCATAGGGAGATAGCTCAGTGGTCTAAGCACCTGCCTGGCCAGTGTAAGGACCTGAGTTCAATCCCCAGTACCACTTGGGACTCAAAGAGCTGGCCTGGAATTGGGCATGGTGGCATACACCTATAATCCCAGTGCTGGGACAGTTGAGACAGGAGGATCATTATGAGTCTGAACTACATAATGAGACCCTGTAATAAATAAATATAAATAATAAAAAATTAAAATAAAACCTCATACTCATGTGGAGTCATTTTTTCATTTGCTTGAATGAAAGCACTGAATAGCAAGACATTAAAAAGAAGAATTTGTTAATCTATTAAATCAGACAGTAAAGAGACATTTAGTGTAAAGTAGTGCCACTCACCATTTCATGCTGGAAATATAGTACTTTTAATAAAAATATGTGATTTATGTTATATGACAGGTTAAGTTTTAGATACATAAAAATCAACTTCAAAGTTTTCTCAGTTTTATTTCATTAATGTGAGAAGTCTTGATAAATACACAAATAAAAGTTATTTGTTATTATTGACTTCTACAGATAAACATGCCTTAAGAGCAAACCTACGGTGATAATTTCTGTAGACCAGAGTAATACAGACAGAGTTTCACTTTTCCTACCTAATGACACTTTTACTATCCTTATAATTTTCTCCGATAAAAACTCAAGTTCAATTTAGTTTTGTTTTCCTGAGTACTATCCTGAAACATGGTCAGTTTTCCCACAGTAGTAGAATTCCCATCTTCTAATTGAAAGATTGGTTGATTTCCTACTCAGTTCTCTTCTGACAGCAACCTAGTATAGTGCTTAATATAAAACAGGCACTCAGTACATATTGTGAACTGGTAGAAAATGTGTTTAACAATAAGTCAATAGGTACAAAAAGTAGGAAAGCTAGAGGAGAAAAAAGGCTCTCATGTCTTCTTCCTTTTTATAAGCACTAGCCCTAGCTTTTACCAATTGTCATAAGAACCTCACATGTTTTGTGGCTTTATTAACATTTAACCATTTTCTCCAAGGTTAAATATGTTTCTCTGCAGACTATAATAATCACATAGACAAATGTATCATGAATTACATAAGATTTCCTCAGGACACTGTGAACATACACGTCACAATGGCCCCCAAATTTTCTTTACTGCACTTCACAATCCAAGTTGCTTTTGATTATTTTTGTCAAATTTCTCCTAAGATGGAAAATTAAAGAGTAGAAGATATAAGGAATTGCTAATGAATGTCCACAAGATTTACTAGTAGTGGAAGGATTATAGCTTTTCATTTGAAGTCGAGTCTTCTTATAAAAATGATAGGATTTCTGATATCTTAATAAAATATCACCATACATATTTGGAACTTACTTTTGTCTGATTGTTTAAAGGCTAATCATTATACATATGAATTCTGCCCTTGTAAAAACCCACTAAATATGATGGGCCAGCAAGATAGCTCAGCAGACTACCTGCTTTGGCAGGTGCAGGGACCAGGTTTCAATTCCTGGTTCTTTATAGCATGCCGGGTGACCAAGTCCAGGCATGATGGTGCATGCCAATATTCCCAGTGCTGGGGATGCTAAAAGCAGAAGGATCACTACGAGTGCAAGCTGCATAGTGAGACCCTGTACCAAATACATAAGTGAAAAAAAAAAAAGAAAAACCAATAAATAAATGAATAGAATCATTTGCAACTTTACATTTTGTTGTTACACTTCTGTGGCTAAAAGGGAACTAACTACTAAAGCAATGATAATAAAAATAACATGGTTGACACAGAAGTAACTATATACTAGATTGTCTTTTAAGTATTTCACTGGCTACTGTAAACTTCACAGTAACTCACTGAGTGTATTGCTCCTCATTAGGTATAAAATGTTGGGTTTTAGGTCAGTTCAATTTTGAGGACTCAAATTCTAACTGGTCAAGAAAAAAATGTTAAGTGAAAAGAAAAAGGATTGGAATGAAACATTCAAGAGAACAATTGCCTTTTAAGATAGAAATACTCATCTTAACATTTCAAAGACCAGTATTTATGTCTACTTTTATAAATGTATGTTAACTTGAAGAATTGTGTTTTGAGCTGATAGGTTTCCCATGTACAATATAAACAAGGTCTTACCTTCTGATATGAAAACGCTATATTTTTGTTGGAAAATAATTTGCTTACACATATGTATATACTACTTCCAAGGGATAATAACACACTGTCCACTTCCAAAATACATAAGGGAAATTTTTAGAATTTCCCCCCTAATACCACTGAAGCATATATTGCTATACTTATTTCCTTCTGTGTTTATGTCTGTTATGTGTGTATATTTCATGGTTTTTGCTTTAGCAGAAGGATGCCTCAAACACTCTGCTTAATGGAAGAATGATTTAACTTACAGAGTTCATACATTCCTTGCAGGTTGAATGCATAATTCTCAACTAGAAAATAGGCCACCCATAGGTATTCAGGTCACACACCTGTTTTTTTTTTTTTTTTTTTTTACATATCATTGCTGAAATACATTTTATATTTTCTTACTCTGCATCCCTCTTTACTTAGATCTGAGGTGTTCTTTTAAAAAAGCAATATGACTTCAATTTGTTTTTATGTTCATCTTTGCAAAAGTAAAAATGAATCATTGAATAAGCTCAATTGCATTGTATTATAAAATGGTACAAACTAATCCTAGTCTCATGTTGGCAACATTTAATCAATTATTCCAGAGCATCAGCTAATGTTATAATGACTGGAGAATGGAATATGTATGGGACATATTCTGCAAGAACAACAGCATAAGCACAAATTGAAAATGTGAATTAAAGTTATTAGTGTACAGTTAACTGCTAACAAATGGTTCATTTTCATTTTCTTCAGACCATTCTTAATTGGAGGAAAGTCAAACAGAAGGTCTCTCCTAAGTCCCACCTTTGGGCTCTCTCCTCCCTTTCAGTATGTACCTTTGAGCATAGACCATTTGAGGCTGAGAGCATTTCCAGTCTCCTTTCCCACATCTTCATATGCACCCTTTCTTCAGACACGCCAGTTTACCTTAAGTTTCAAGTGTGGCAATTTCCTGCCTTTGCAATGCTGCTCCTCAGGTCTGTGCAGCTCTCATTGCCACAGCTCTGAATCACTCTTCAAGTCATGTTGAGAATCCTGGAAGCCTTTCCTTACTATCTTCTGAATGAGATGTTTTTCCATACTGTTACCATTTCCTTTCCAGCTACTGATTGAATCAGTGGGTTACAATTTCAATACTGATTTTCTCTCTTAATCATTTTCTCATTTGACATTCTTTTAACTTCTTCAGAGCTGTACCTTGTTCCTCTAGATATGCTAGTACAGCTTTGCTATGTTAGTTTCTTAAGCAATGTCTGTTTAATGAAATCTTAAGCATTCTCTTTTTTGTCTTTTGGATATTTAGATTGTGCCTCTTAAACTATCAACATGTTCTCACCTGGGATCCCTATAGCTCAGAGACAGCTTTGGGGGAAAGAAAAGGAAAATAAAACAACTATATTTGAATTGTACACATGTTTCTAGGAATTAAATTCTTAGTTATCAGTTCACTAAACATCATATGTTAAGTATACTAATTTATTATTAACGCAAATTGCAGTAGAAAAGGCCATTATTTCAAAGTAGGAACTATGTTGAGTTCTCGTTCTATTAGTCATTAATTTTGTAAGCACAGGTTTCTTGTTTGTACAGTGGAACTAACAATAACTCACTCAGATAAGGTGTAAAAAGCTTAGTGCAGAATCTGGTACAAAGGGCCATCATAAGAACAGTATCACCTGCCTTGGAAAATTACTCTGATGATAGATTAGATAAATAATTTCAGAGTTCTTCAAACTGTAAGGTGTTATGTAAGCATCACATATTAGGACATGATGAATGAAACTGCCACTGCCATTTACCTGTCTTTAAACAGATGGAGTTTTGTGATACCTTATTCCCTAGCAGTTGGCTTTCACCATGCAGCTGCTACTGGGGAAGATCCTTTATTTTTACAAAAACAGTTAAGGATTACTAAGTGGGCAAGACTGACTTCCTTGAAGTAAAGGTTGTTTTTCCCCATCTAAGGAGAATGCCAGCAAATGCACAGTCTTCTGTACCAAACGACACAAGTGGCTGGAAAAAGCTGTAACCTGCTATTTGGCGCTGGGGTTGTGGAGCTCAGAGCTGTTTAGTTTCTCTCGTGTTAACTTCTCTCAGCTCCGTCTCCCTGATGGCCTGGTCACTACACACTCTTACCTTGTTGAATGCACCGATTTTACTCTGTGGGAAGTAAGCACATAAGTAACAGAAGGGCAGAGAGAAACTGCTGGGCGGCTCGGGCCCGAGCAATCCGCACAGACGCGGCGCTGCTGCGCGACGCCCGCTGGAGGCCAGAAGCGGCAGCGCCCGGCGGGCGGCGAGGGCTCCCGCGCGGCCCGGCCGGCGGGCGCGGGTGTGTGCCGAGCGCTTACATCATGCAGCCTGCCTTCAGTCCGTGGCACCTCCACGCAGAGCACAGGCAAGCTGCGTTCGAGCGCGGCCAGTGCCCTCTCGCAAATATGAGCTATCTTGCTTCTGCGTCAGCAGAAATAAAATTGCTTACAGAGAAAGCCGCTGTCCTCTCACTCTCGTGTACGTTCAAGGGGACTTTTACAAAATTGAGTCTCACCAGAGCGTCAGACAGCAGCACAGAACGGCGGACGACTTTTCAAAGTCCCGCAGGCCGGCTCTCCGCGCCCGCCCCTAACCTCGGGGAGAGCTCTGCTGCGCGCCGCTCCGCGCCAACCGGGGGGCCCCCTGCAGCTCCGGCCCGGGCAGCCCCGCTCGCCCCCGCCCCAGGGCCCCGCCCCC
>PVKA01023847.1:0-35078 GCA_004027165.1 Ctenomys sociabilis | reverse complement strand
AAAAAAAAAAAAAAAAGAAAAGAAAAGAAAAGAAAAAAAAAAAGCTTTATTATTTAGTGACTGGGGAGACAGCTCAGTAGAATAAGCACTTGCCTGGCAAGCACAGGGTCCTGAGTTCAATACCCAGTACCACAAAGTAAATAAATAAAATAAAATACTTGCAAGCTAAATTCAAAAAAATCATAAAGATAAAAAATAGGATAAGTATACAGCTACATTCTTTTAATTCATTGATTAGAGACATCTGCTATAATAGTGTCTGTTAGTAGAATATCATGTATGTACCTTGTATGATAACAAATCGATACAAAAACAATTTGCGATGTATTAATTATTGGACCTGTACTATTAATTTGATTTGAAACTGTCTCATTGCTATTTGTTATTCAATAAAAAAAAAGGCTGTTGGCTGGGGAGATAGCTGGGTGGTCTAAGCACCTGCCTGACTAGTGAAAGAACTAGGTTTGATTCCTATTTCCTGATGCCATGCAGAGCTGGGAACCCTGTGTGGGCCATGCAGGCCACCAAACCCGGGCATGGTGGTGCACACTTATAATCCCAGTCCTGGGAAGACTGAGATAGGAGGACCATGGAGTCCAACTGTGCCATGAGATAAATAAATAAATAAATAAATAAATAAATAAATAAATAAGACTTTAAAAAATAAAATAAGGCTGTTACTGCAATGGGAAGAGAAAAAGAAGAGAGAAACCAAAAAGAAAGCAAAGGCCCTAACTGAAGGTTGCCTCCTGTAGGAATTCCTCTGGAGGTGCTATCAGAAAGTCCTTGGGGTACCAGTGGCAAGGGGACAGTCCCCTTGTTGAATTTCTTTTACTATTCTGTACAGTGGGTGTCATATGGTACTCCACGGGGCAGTTAATGCTATCTTGCTTCTTTTCCAGCTGTACTACAATTCTTTGTTAAATATGGAAGAATATCCAAAATTGTGCAAGTACTATAGTCTTAATGGCAGGAAGAGACAAGCTCTGATTTGCAGCCCAGTTTTATTTAAAATGCCTACTTTCTATCTTATAATCTTTTACGGATGGGATAGGTTTAGGGCTTTGATGATAGGGTCAAATACTAGAGCATTTCCATGCAATTTCATGTGTTTCCTTACTCTTAGAGATAATGAGAAGGAGTTGGAAAGGAGTTGCTAGATTTAGCAAGTAAAAATGAGATGCTCCATGTGATACAATTTCAGATAAACAGCAAAGAGCTGTTTGTATAAGTAAGTGCCATGCCACATTTGGTACTTATGTGACAAAAATCATCCATTTATTGGAAAATGAAATGTAGTTGAGGGTCCAGAGTTTTGTGGCTACCTGGGGATGGGGAGAGGAGGAAGAAGAAGGCAGAGCATAGAGAAGGACAAGAAAGGAGCATAAGAAAAAAAAAAAGAGGAGCAGGAGGGTAGATCTCAGTGATCAGAATATGCTCCAGAGAGGAAAAAGGGGCATCGCATTCTGTGACCTACTTCCTGTATGGTGGCTTGGCTGTTCAAACAAGACTTGGTGGAGAACTCTACTTTTTCTTTCTTTTTCCCACCATAGTGGTGTTCAGAAACTAATCTCACTCAGCAAAGTTTTTTATTCTTTTCCACCACTCACTCAAAATCATTTTTGTATTAATGAGCGTAAGGGTGCTGTGAGGAAGAGTATTCAGAGATGACTAATTTGTCCATCTTCAAAAAACTAACCAATCCTGGGTTCCATAAGAATAATAAAACCAACGAGAAGGCCGTGAAAAAGGGAGGACCACACTGATGCAGTGTCTACATAGAAGACAAACTTGCGTTTGACCTTGAAAGGCTGCATCTGAAGCACCATTTGAGGCTGCTGTGGATAGCCCTAAATGCCGGCTTCACAAAGCCTCTGCTCCAGCACAATGCATCACCTCCTGGAGCAGGGCCAGGGGCAGGAACAGCTGTGGAAGTGGAGAGGATGCTAGAAGAGAAGGTTCCCGGATGGGGCAGGATCAGGCGAGCAGGAGGTGGACATGGTCGGCTTACATAGACTGGAACCTGGGGGTAGCTCTCAAGTTTGGGCTTGTAGCACCTAGAAAGCAAGTGAAAAAATGTTAATTAATTCAAAATATGTGCCTTGTGGCCCAATTTTTTTTCTTTTAAGAAAGAAACCTTCTACTTTATTTAATATAAAGCAAATATTATATGTACATTAAAATTTTAATATGACTATAGATCAATATTATGTGCTAGTGCAACCTATAGGTAGTAAATTTACATATGCAATATGAACAATATAATATATAGTGAGATGTTTACTGTATATTACATATATAATGTCATACGTTATTTTATTCTACAGTATACTATTTTATATGTACTTAACAAAATAGAAGAAATATTCCTGAAATAATACATACTGTACATAACAGTATTATATGTAATACACACATTTGTCAGTGAAATTGAGAGGGAAAGAGCTGATGTCCACACTGTAGCGTCATCCCCAGGTTGCATCCATCAGCCCAGTCCTCTCAGACATCTTTGGAGAGAACCTCTGGCAAGCATCAACCAGGAAAGAAAACGGGCCTCACAGAGAAGTGATAGGAATTCCACTGGCTCTCGCTGCTCGGTCTCTGCTTTTTAAAGACAGGATCTTTGTTCTTACAAAGGCAGCTGCTCCCAGCCCTTAAGTGACTTAATGAAACCAAGGACTTGATATCTTGTTCATGTAAAGATCCAGAAATGTGAACATGTCTCCTATTCCCAGAGGCGAGAGAGATTTTTAAATGAAGCTTACTCAAGAAATATACAATAAGATAATAAATGCATGCTAACCATGAAAGAATGCAAAGACCAATCCTTAACATCCCAAAGGGAAACAGAGAGAATTATTATCAGACGTTACACACTCCAAGCTTTTCTAAACATGGGGATGAATCCAAGAGACAAGTTAGAATTTAACGCTGTGAAATGTTTAGACCAGGAGGGAAGAAATTGAAGCTCTAGTGCAAATAGGCCTTTTGTAGTTGTCAACAACAACAACAAAAAATCATGGAACCCTCATACCTTTGCATAATCTGAATGGCCCCAGCGGTCAACATCCTCAGAGCACAGATGAGGGCTCAACAGCACCAACATCCGGGTGACGCTGGCCCTGCATCTTCACTTGGGAAGGCAGGGCCCCCATCCCTTGGCACCTCCCAGGGATGTATCTCTAGTGCTCCCAGATTACGCCAGGGGCCGCAGTCTGTGCCCAGTCTGCGCCCAGTCTGCTCTATGCTGCAGCCACTCTGCCCTGCATCTTCTACATCCAGCAGTGCCTGGGGGAAGCTGGGTACTGAGCCGTGTGGAAGGCCCACTGAGAACATCGATTTGTGATATCCACGGTACCACCTCCCTCCACCCACAGCGGCTGATCACCACAGAGCTCAGTGGTGCCAGAGCAGACATGAAAGGGAAGAGTTGGCAGGTCCAGGCGGCCCATGGACCTTGAAGCTGGGGGTACCACCAAGCTGGTGTGGTAGGGCTTCCTGACCCCAAAGCAGCCTCTCTTCCCTGTCTCCCACTTTGGGCAGACTCCTCGCCCCCATGCCTGCTCTCCATCACCAGCCTCCACTCTTCCATTCTCACATGTCAGTAATATGGCTTGAAAGTGTAATTCCTCACTTTCCTTGCTTTGACTTTGCAAACGAAAGCACCTGCGTAGGCAGAGTGCAGCAGCTGGGGTTCAATCCCTGGCACGCCTTGCCGGCCCCACCCCCAGGGCATGCTGAGTTAGTGATGGAGACTGGGTGTGGTGGCACACGCATGTAATCCCAGCACTTGGGAGGCTGAAAACAGGAGAATCACTATGAGTCTGATATACATAGTAAGACCTTGAACACTCTGTAGGCCCTGTCCTAAATACAGAAGGAAAAAAAGAAACTTTAATAGTAACAATAGGATAATACAGTTGTCCCCATGAGGAGGGACACATTCTAGGCTCATTGGGGGCCTGAAGTCACAGATGGTATAGGAACTTGTAGATACCATGATTGTTCCTATACATTACAGACTATGATAATGTTTAATGTATAAATTAGGCACAGTAACAGAGTGATAATATTGTTAAAATTAGTACAGTTTTTGTAGTACAGGCAGTCTAAGCTACTCCTTAATAACTAATAATAGAACAATTGTAACAATATATTGTGATAAGGTTATGGGGGACATTATGTTCTTTTTTGCTCTTTCTCAAAATAAGCCATTGCACTGCACCATAATGCCTCTTATCTTGCTTCCTTGTTCTTCCATGCTTTCTCTGTCCCTTCCCCCTCTCTCCTCCCTCTCAGCATTACCAGGCACTCACACCTACTGCCAGCCTCTGGATCACAGAATGAGACACTGTCATCACCACAGAATGAGAGTCTGGTGACACCATGAGCCACTTAACCTAAATGGATGAGACTGCATGGGGGCATCTGGTCACCCTCAATGTGCACAGAGCTGGCAGAACAAAGCCAGTAGCCACAGGACTGAGTGAGCTCCCAGGCCAATTCAGGAGAGGTGTTTGGGCCTATGTCAAGGCTGACTTCTAGCTCCTGAGGCCACAGCTAAGGTGTTTTGTCTCTGCTGCTCACAGGTGGAAAATAAATAGCTGCCAGATGCTTTAGGAGAGGGAGTACAAAGAAAGTACCGCAAGGGGTACTAGATCTAGTAAACCTCGCTAGAGAGGATGGCCAGACTCACGAGACTGAAAACCCACAGGGGAAAATTCAGTCTTACACCCACAGTACAATTTATCATTCTTTCAGGAGGAATTTCTTAAGGGCCAAATTAAAGATTCTATCTTGGTCTGGTATTTGTTCAGTGGTATTTGTTTTGTGCCTGGGCTTTTATTTTAAGAAAGGCCATATGTTCCATATAGGTTGCATCCATTAGCAGAGAGGGGAGAGCTACAAGTACTCGGTCCCAAGCAGAGGTCACCACAAAGCCTGGGAAAGGCTGGCAGGGTAGAGAGTAGAGGCCTCCAGTTCTCAGGGCTGCTTCTTATTAAGCTCTTGTCAGAGAGCAAGATGATTGGGATCATGAAGCCTGTTAGGAGCGGATCTGTGATTTAGCAGCTGGGTGACGGGGGTTGGCTGTAGAGCCATTTTAAAGCTTGGCTTTTCTCATCTACAAAGTGTAAGCTTCAGTGAGTTCCCGTTCATAGGTTTTTCTGTAGTAATTACATGAGATCATGCCTGTCAGTAGACTTCCCAGTCCTAGGCCCATGGTGGCACCACCATGACCTTGGGGATGGGGACAGCAGCAGTAGAGGCAGCACATTATGGTTTGCGTCTAGATGTCCCCCCAGAGCACCATGCAGTCACTCTTTAGATTCAGAGGTGGTTGAATCTAAAATGTATGACTGATTCACAGAGCAATACTAGGATTAAGGGTTCTGGGATTACAGGCGTGGGATCAGCAAGTGACCCTACTGACTGACTGGGCATAGCTCTAAGAGGAAGAGTGTCAGTGCTACACCCACCATAATGTCTATAACCTGAACATAAGATAAGGAACAGAAAGAGGCTTGTCCCCTCTCTCTCAGTGCTTTTGCTGCCTTCCACTGCCATGCATGGGTGCCTCTCTGCTATGCCACCCTGCCTTAGAGACAGCAGATTATGGTCTGAAGTCTCTACAAACTGTGAGCTAAATAATTTCCTCCCTTAACTTTGGGCATTGGGTATTTTGTCTCAGCAATGAAAAAAGTAAAGGGAGCACTGCATTACCTTTGCTATCTCACTGTTGTTGTCCTCCTTTCTATCTAACTCAGTGTAACAATTCACTGTAACTAGAAAAAGAATTAATATTCTGGGAGCCTTTAGTCAAAGGACATTCCTAAATGGTACTTGATGCACAAATGTTAACCCATATATTCGTCTTTGGCAAGATCCATGGAAGTTGCTCCCTATAAAGTTGATTTAAAGGCTTTTGTGCCATGGATGAAATATCTCCAATCTCTTCCTAATAAGGTTAGTGCTGTATTTAAATCATCACTGGATGCACTGATATTTTCTGCTCACTAGGGTCGGGTGTTCTTATGCCTTCTGTCTTATAAGTGTATGAAACATTGGCTTTCAGCTGAGATTGTCGAGGTGGGAGCTTGGCACTCTACTGAGTTACGGGACTCCCTATAACCAGAAGGTCATTCAAGGACGTACTCAAGGCAGAGTGTCCCCACTGCTGGGTATGTGAGTGGGGCAGTGTCACCCCAGGTCTCCTGAGGAGCATTCCGGTTGCAGTATCCCTGCAGGGTTACTGAGGGCCTTGCACAACCCCCAACTGAGCACTGCTAGTACGAGCTACAGAGGCCACCAGACAGACAGTCTGGGCCTGAGGACAACTGCTTGCCAACTTCCGATGACAGCGTTTACCCTGAAACTGCTTGAACCAAACCCAGAGTGGCAGGACAGACAAATCCAGGAAGAGGCCAGATCTGAGCAGAGAAAGCTGGAACAAGGAAGAGGCTAAACATTTGGGAAATTGAATCTCATGCTTTCCTGAGCAGGGAAGGAGTGAATTTCTTAGTGCGCAAAGGTTACTAACACTCTCTTTATGTTTGACTCTCTAACTCAATGTGACACAGGGCATTTGGCATGGACTGCACCTCCCCATCACCACTGATTGTGAAGCTGTGAGATGCTTCTGGCTCAAAAACTAACTGAAAGTCTATTTCTCTGCTGTCACAAATCAAATCATCCCACCCATCTCTGTAGGGCTTGGGCCTAATCCAAGAATTACATGCAGAGGGCCTTAGAGATAGCTCAGCAGTCTAAGCGCTTGCCTGGGCGAGTGCAAGGACTGGGGTTCGAGCCCCCATACCACATGCCATGCCAGCCCCAGCCCAGGCACACTGAGCCAGCCACCAAGACCTAGAGTGGCGGCACAGGCCTGCGATCTCAGTGCTGGGGAGGCTGAAACAGGAGGATCACTGTGAGTCCAAGCTGCATAGTGAGACCCTGTACCAAATACATAAAATTTTAAAAAAAGAATCATAGGCAGAACACAAAAGGTTGGCCCAAGGTATCCGGTCCAACAAGAAGCAGTGACAGCGCACATTTTCCAAAGCATT
The DNA here is from genome assembly GCA_004027165.1 of Ctenomys sociabilis. Taxonomy (NCBI): domain Eukaryota; kingdom Metazoa; phylum Chordata; class Mammalia; order Rodentia; family Ctenomyidae; genus Ctenomys; species Ctenomys sociabilis. Next base: position 28,014 of record PVKA01023847.1, on the reverse strand, counting down.
TGGAGTCAAAGCCTGGAAGTGGGGTTGGCTTGCAGCTGCCTGACAGACCCCCTCCCCACTGCAGCCTCCTCTGAGAGTTTGCTAGGGATATCTGCCTGCAAAAAGACAAAGTAAGCTGATGGTTTCTGGGAGCGTGAATGTGATTTGGGTGAGCCCTTGAAGCACTGGGGCAGTAAAGAGCAATCCTCTGCCCCCACCTCCCCCTGGGACACTTTCAGGGACCCAGTACTATGAGCTATGAGCTCAGCTCCTGAGGAATCTGACCCAGAAAAAACTCCAGTGATCACTAGATATTTGATGGCGTGCATTTGCTAGGACTCCATTGCTAAGTTCAATTTCTGCATATTATTTATCTGCCAGGACTGTGTTTATCACTAGCAGGCATAGCTTTGAAGATCACTAAAACCTCCTCAGCTTTCCTTTATTTCATAGTTGGAGTTTTCATTAAGCCACTAGGATCACCCCAGCACATTATTTATTTATTTATTTTTTAATTTTTAGGGAAGGGTCTACAAGGTGTTCAGGGTCTCACTAGTAGATTGGACTTGTATTAATCCCAAGAGCTGGGATTCCAGGTGTACACCACCACACCCGGTCTCAATGGCCGACTCAACACATCCTGGGGCAGCGCTAACATGGAAGGCCCAGGGATTGAACCCTCAGCCCCTGTGCCTACTTGTAGGTGCTTTAACCCCCTGAGCTATTTGGCTGGCCCTTTCATATTTTTTATAATGCCTGTGAATATAGTCCTTGTCACACTACATGATGTGGACTCCCCACTGAACTGAGAACTTGCATTAGTTTTTTATTGTGATGAGGTACATGACAGTGACAATGTAAAAGAGGAGAGATCTATTTTGGCTCGTGGTTCCAGAGGTTTCAGTCCATGGTTGTTTTGCTCCAAGATAGAAATGCCAAGGCAGAAAGGTGTGGAAGTAGAAAGCGGCCCTCCTCCTGGCAGCCAAGAAAGAGTAAGAGATTGTGTTCTGGCTGGCTTCCCCCTCCCGCCATTGTTCTACCCAGGCCACCACCCTATTGGATGATGCTACTTACCTTGGGGTAGGTTTCAACTCTTGGTTTGCTGTCCTACTTGCCAATCATCTCAAGAAAATGCTTGCAAAGATATATGCTTGCAGTGAGTCCTGCTAAATTCAGAGGCATTTCACAATCTGATCAGGTTGGAATTTAAGATTAATTGCCCCACAACTCCTTGAGCAGCTGAGAGGGAAGGCTTCCTCTTGCCAGGATCACCTCAGTGCCTAGAGAAGAGCTGAGCATATGAGGGAGTGTTGGATAAACACTTGTTATGTCAACTCCATGCTTCAAGTTGAGGCACTGTGTCTGAAACGCTTAAACTGACATTTATCAATTTCGAACATTTCAGAAAAAAAGGGTGTACTTCATGTCACTCATAAATCCAAACTCAACTGTGCAGTTCACAAGAAATAAGCAGCACTTTAAAGCTTGCTCTCACTCCTATTATGTACTTTTCTACTTCATGTTAATTTTGCTGTCAGAGGTCCAGTGAGAGAATGAAACACTTTAATTATGTCTCTTTGGTAGAAATGTAAAGCACAAGCCCCATATTAAGCCTGCTCTTTTATTCAGGTGTTTTTTCTGTTGCTTTGTGTTTCGAGTGGCTGCCACCATCTCTCTAAAACTCAACTCTAGAGCACTTTGGGCGTATAATCCAAAGAAGCAGAATATCTGTCTTCAGCATCCTCCAAGTGTCTGTTGAGTTCCTGTCACTGAAGAGTGTTCTCCAGGAGCAAATGGGAGAGAGGGAAAGGCAGACAGAGCCGCTCTTCCAGTGAGCTTAAATTCTAGTGAAAGGAAAGTTAGCAAGCAGAAAATGCACAAGAAAATGGCAGATGTTCTAAAGAGGAGGTGGTGGGGTGTGGTCAGGAGGCTGCAGTGGACCACCCTGCACAGCCAGCCTGGAAAGTGCAGTCTACGGCGGTAGATTCCTGGGTTTCTTCTGATGCTGTATGAATTTTAGGATTGTTTTCTAAGCTACATGAAATAAATCAGACATGCAAGCTTAAATATCACCCAGTTTCTCTTCTACGAGAAGCCCAGATTAAATAAAGTCAATAAAGTTAATAAACTAAATGTAAATACATTAAAGACCAAAATAAAAGATAGATAATAGGAGGCAGAAAGATAGATTTTTTTTTTTTTGCTAAAGGGAAGGGGATAACATATATAGAATAAAGCATTAAAAAATAATTGAGGGGGCTAGGGAGATCAGTGTAATATGTGCTTGCCTGGCAAGCACAAGGTCCTGAGTTTGATGTCTGGCGTTGCTAAGAAAGAAAAAAATAATAATGATAATTGAAATGTGTTATATTCATGTACCAACTTCCATGACAAACGTGACCTTTATGGTACTTAGAGAAAACAAAATGGCAACAATGGACCAGATGCACTGACAAAACAGAGGAGTTAGGTCGTGGGCGCGTGGAAAGGTGGACCAGGCAGAGGGCTGCTGGCTGACACAAGTCCAATGTGGAAATGAGCTTCTGCCCAAGCTACAGGAGACGTGTCCTTCCTCCTGTGCACACAGCCACCGGCTGCGCGCGGCCCCGGATGATCCCAGGTCTGCACTGCCATGTCTTCCTCTCCCCAGGTCTGGGGGAGATCTTGGCTCCACTAAAAATCCCATGACAAAGAAGGTACATTCCGCAGCCACGCTGTCCCATTCGGATGTTTTAATCAGCAATGGGCAAACCCACACTGAGGATTCCCCAAAGACCATCCATAGCTTTTATAATTTTTTCTGTTCCTGGTACTGAAGTACTGGAATTACCATTTGCTTTTTACCCTGTTTGTGTTCTTACACACACACACACACACACACACACATACACACACACACACACACACTCCCCAGAGGCTTAGGAGTTGAATTCTTTGAGGACTTTCAAGAAGTATTTATGGCTCACAATTTATGTGATTGAAAAGCAAAGAAGTCTGGGAATTCCTTGCTCTTTGCTTCCCCTCATACATGTGCATGCGCGTGCGCGCGCGCACACACACACACACACACACACACACACAATGTATTTTGTTATGGTAAATGCTTTGTGGCCAATGGTCCAACGAGGGCATTTTCTCAGAAGTTAGTTTACTTGGGAAGCAGCAGCAGGCCTCTGGGCCAAAGGCAAGCAGAGTTGACAGGCATTCTCCTCCCTCTCCCCACATCTTGAGGGATTTGTTCCTTCTGAGTCTGCAGCTGTCCTGGCTGACCCTCACCTTTAGCCCCAGAAACCATGGCAGACCATGCCCTCTCCAGGGAAACAGGGCCACCAGAGTTTGGCTGCACAAAGAGGTCAAGATTTGGTTTCTCAACCTTAAGTCTTCTCATCGGAAGCTATGGAGCTATCTATGCAATCGCATTAAAGAATCCGTCAACACAGAGCATGCTACAGACTGTGAGTCGTGCTTTCCCCTGTTCTTTAATCCTTGCAGCCAGCATATGAAACAGATGTTAGCTGTGTGGAGAGGGAAGGAAGCTGCTGCTCGGGAGGGGAGACAAATGCACCTCTGTCACCCATTCAACTCCTTAGTGTTCCAGCAGAGAGGCAGCCAGGGCCAGCACTGAAGGCCGCTTCCTAATGCTTCTGCACCACATGCAAGATCCACAGAAAGACTTGTCAAGCCCACACGCCTGCCACCCATGAGTCATGTGGCAAGCCTCGAATCTTGAAAAGATTGGTTGTATTTTGCTCACTCTGAACTGTCTTAACTTTTGAGTTACTAGGAAATTTTTTGACTCAATGAAAGTAAACACAGGTGGATTAAGAAAGAGTGAGAAACAGGTGGAGAGACCAGCAGGGGAGAAACACAAGAGGAGAGAGGAAGCTCACCTCTGAGGAGCTCCCCCTTCGTTGTATTCTGCTGGGCTCTCTGCTTGTGAGTTCCCTTGTGATTCCTCATCATTGGCCTATTACCTCCTGACATTACACTGATTGCTCAGAAATCCTAGAACTGCTAGCCCATGGAAAGTTCCAAGTACAAATTTCAACAAACAACAACTCAATGACTTCCTTAATACCAGAGATTAAACTTCCCTGAGAAAGTAGGCTTGCCGCTCTTGGGCACCTCTCTCTGGCCACCTGCAAAAACATACTTAGGAATTTGGGTCTTTGAAGGAACCATTAAAACATAGAGGGCATTACGCTAGGTGAAGTACACCCGTCATAGTAAGATGACTACTGCAGGATCCTAGGCGTGGTCGACTGCCAGCTGGTGGTCAATTTGTTACGCCCAGCTAAACTGAACTAACATGGTGCTGGATGTGGGAGGCCCACCTGAAAATTGTTCCAGCAGCACAAAAGGAGGGACTAGAAAGGCTGTTAGGCTAAGGAAGCTGTTTTGGAGAAGCCATTGGGAAGCTGTTGGAGGCTGCTAGTTCTCTTGGACTATTCTGCTGGGGGCCTTGTCCTTCTGACTTTCCCCATAACCTTGGCTCAGGTCCTCATTGTCACTGAGGGTAGCTATGACTCACTTTGGAGGACCTCGGCTCCTCCTTCTTAACACTGCTTCCTGACTCTGGACAGGAAGATGGAGCACTGCTCAGCCCCCTGGAAAAGCTTACTGAATTGGCTTTCCTGATGGAAACTCAGCTTTCCTTATCATTGAAAGAGCTCAGAACCTCATTGTTGTAAAGGATGGCTGTGGTACTGTTGATAGGTTAGGATTCAAAGTTTCCCAGGCACCCTGCCCCAATACTCTCCCTCTTGGGTTCCCAGGCACTCTGCCCCCAAACTCTTTCTTCCTTGGCCCCATGCAGAGCCAAACCCAAAACCACAGCACAAATCTGCCTGACTTTGACCTGGGCAAGCAATCACAGAAACTCTGCTTTATTAACCTCAAAAGTTCCCCCCAGACCAGGTAGCCCTGCCATGATTAGCTCTCCCTCAGCTGTTCCAGCCCACACCCCCCTCCTCACTCCTTAAAAGTCCTGTGCTTTGCCTTGTTTGATGCTGTCTTGGTCCACTGGACAGCCAGCCTGCTTGCTGCCTCCATTAAATCTTCTACTCTTATCAAAATACATGGTCTGGTCGATTGCATGGGTTTCTAGCTAACACTTTTTGGGAAACGCTGGTCCTCACCTTGAGCATCAATTCCGGGCTCCAGTTCAGATCCCTCAGTCTGCTAGTATAAGTACTCCATCCACTGGCACAGACTTTCTGGCTTCCATCACCGACTTCTCTTCCAAAGGCAGGTCCATGAAATAGGTCTACAGGAGACATTGTCTAGGCCTCCAGTTAAATATGTGGAAGGTATTATCATGAGCTGTAGGTTTTCAGCTGGACTCAGGCAGGATATTAGTTTACAGGCCTTCAGCTGTATTCTTTGGTCTTTATTGCGTGGACAGATTTCCTGTACACTTTGTATATCATTCTTTGGGTGATTCATTATAAAAATAATCTTATAAAATGTGTTCCATATTGTATTATTCCCCTTTGCAATACCCTGAACTGTGACAGTATGCACATGCAGAGCCTAAAATAGACCACAGAAATAGAACAGAACCACGACTGGTGGGGGGGGTTCTTGGTTTTTTCTTTCTGGAGGGGGAAGGATCTGCAGGGTGTTCAGGGTCTCACTACTAAATCAAACTCGTAGTGACCACCTGTTTATTTTTTATCAGTAACAAATTTTATTACACTTACCAGTTTTCACACAGGTGGATATCAAACTTCCATTCTTTCATCATTCCTGGTGGATTGAGTTTTATATTCAAACTTTTAATAGTTTCTGAGTTTTGTGTGACTTGAATTTTTAATCTCTACAAAATACAAAACTTAAATGAACATATTATATGTGTATCTTTTATTTAGATACCAGATTTGATATAAATATTTTAACATACATGTGTAGATAGTAGGCAGTTGATAGAACTGGCTTCTTTATTTTTTTAATTTTATTTTTACTTATTTATTGAAGAAAAAACAGCAATGAGACAGTTTCAAGACAAATTAACAGGACACATTCGATAATTAATACATTGCACAAACTGTTTTCACAATGTTTTGCTATTGTACAAGGTGCATACATGATATTATACTTACAGACACTATTATAGCAGATGTCTCTAATCGTGAATTAGAGACTATAGCTATGTTCTTATCTTATTTTTATAGCTGAATTATATCACAGATTCAGTAATTAATACTTACTACCTTGTTATCGTCCTAGTGGTTGTCCATAATGCAAGAAGCCAACATAATATCTTGCCCAACCACTGTTAGTGCAAATCTTGCTTCTCACAGAATTATGGAGAAGCACCGCAAATTTATCCTAACTGTACTGTTTAGACTGTTTATACAAACACATCATGGTTCTTCCTTTGTATGCCCCTTTATTTGTCTAGACTTGTCAAAGATGGGCACTCCATAGTCATTCAACAATTATAGGTGCCTGCGGCAACACACTCCAACACAGTGCAGTATTCCACAATAATAGTGAGTTATCTGAAGAAGTTGTTGACTGTAGCCATTTACAGCTCAACTTATTATTGTGGCCCTGCATCATATACCTCATTTTAGTCTTTTCTGCTGGACGGTTAAGACAGAAATAGAGCAAGACCTATATAACAAAAAAATGTAGCTTTTGATTCTGATGAGGCCAGTAAATTTCCCTCAGGGTTTATCCTGTAATCCTGCTCCTTACTCTGTAGATCCTTTGTCTGTGTCATCCACGTGGATGAGTCATGGCAAATGCTTGACCAGCTTGCTCACTGTGAGAGCCTGGAAAGTTTTCTCTCCATGTGACTCTCCCCAGGCACACTATAGATCATCAATCACCTTCCTCTGTGGCTCCATAATCTCCTTGATCAGAAAATTTGGAGCACAACTGAGTTTCATAATGTTATAGTACAAGCTCTTCTTTGTCCTGAGTCTTCACTGACCTTGAAAGTCTGGGGCCAAAATGTTGTCTGACCTTTCGGCCTTTGTATTTCTCCAATTTTTGATCTGTGAACTTAAGTTGTTAACCATCCAGAAGAAAAGCTGATTAGTACCCTGCAGCATATGCCACTCAGTTTGCCCTATCTAACTCAATTATTTTTAGTTGTTGTTGTACATTTCTATTTGTATTTCTACTTTTGACTTCTTATACTAGGGAGACTATATGATATTTGCACATTTCTGTCTGGTTTATTTCACTTATGAGTATATGTTCAAGTAGCATCCACTTCAATATAAATGCTTCAAGTTCATCATTCTTTATAGCTGAATAATACTCCATTATATAGAAATACCACATCTTTTTCAACCATTTCTTATGTGATGGACATCTTCGTTGTTTCCAAGATTTTGGTATTACACATTGTGCTGCTACAAACATAGGTACACATATATTGCTATGATATAATGTTTTCAATTTCTCTGGGAAAATTTCCAGTAGGGGCATAGCTGGCTTGAATTGGATTTCCAGTCCTATGCTTTTGAGGAGTCTCCACACTGATCTCCCCAATGGTTGCACCAGTCTACATTCCCACCATCACTGGAGAAGTATTCCCTTTTCCCCACAACACTTATTGTTGGTTGATTTCCTTTTTTTTTTTTTTTTTTTTTTTTTTTTGTCTTTTTTGAGACAGGGTCTCGCTATGCAGTTCAGGCTGGCCTTAAGCTCACTTTGTAGCTCAGGCTGGTCTTGAACTCACAACAATCCTCCTGCCTCAGCCTCCCGAGTGCTGGGATTAAAGGCATGCGCCACCACGCCCGGCTGGTTGATTTCCTTATGATAGCCATTCTTTCTGGAGTGAGATGGTATATCAGTGATGATTTTATTAACATTTCATGGATAGCTAGCGATGTGGACCATTTTTTTCATGTATTTATTTGCTTCTTGAATTTTGTCCTCTGAGATGTGTGTATTCATTTCAGATGCCCATTTCTGGATTGGGTCTTTAAATTTAAGGGCCCTACTATATCTTAGTTCTTTATGTATTATAGAAAGCAGACCTTTGTCTTTCCCTTCATTGACAATTTCTTTTGAAGTGCAGAAACTCCTCAAGAAGAGTTGATCCCAGTTATTGATTCTTTCAAGTATTTACCATGCAAATATATGTTTGTTCATGAACTCTTTACCTACCCCTATGTCTTCAAGAGTTCCTCTAATTTCTCTTCCAGGAGATTCAGTGTTTCTCCTTTAATGTTTAGATCTTTAATCCATTTTGACTTTAGCTTAGTGCATGCTGATAGATCTGGATCAGCTTTTAGTATTTGCCATGTAAAAAGCCAGTTTTTCCTGCACCATTTGTTAAAGAGGCTACCTTTCTTCCAGTAACCTTGTTTGGCCCCTTTGTTGAAAATCAAGTGGCTCAGTGTGTTTGTAGATGCCTCTGCAACTTCTAATTTATTCCATTGATCCTAAGGTCTATTTTATTGCCAGTACCATGTTGATTTTATCACAGTGGCTTTGTAGTACAATTTCAAGTCAGGAATTGTGATGCCCCCCGCCTTGTCTTTGTTGGCCAAGATTGCCTTTGCTAGTCTGGGTATTTTGTGGTTCCAAATAATTTTAGGAACAATATCCCTAGGTCTGAGAGGTGTGTTGGTGGCAGTTTGACAGAGATTGCATTAAATCTGTACAGCAATTTTGGGGGTATGGCCATCTTCACGATGTTAGTTCTTCCTATCCAGGAGCAGGGAATATCTTTCCATTTTCTGAAATCCTCTAAAATCTCTTTTCTTAGGGTGTTGTAATTTTCCGTGAAAAGGTCTTTGACTTCCTTGGTTAAGTGAATCACAAGGTATTTCATTTTCCACGGTACTATTGTAAAAAGTATTGTTTCTCTTTCAGTGTGCTTGTTATCTGTGTAGAGGAATGCTATTGACTTCTGAGTATGACTTTGTATCCTACTATGCTGCTGAATTTCCGTATCAGTTCTAGTAGTTTCTTGGTGGAATTTATTTTGAAGTAAAGTATCATGTCATTTTCAAATAGTGATAATTTAACTTCCTCTTTACCTATTCTTATTCCCTTTATTTCTCCCTCTTTTCTAATGGCTGTTGCTAAGGATTCCAAGACTATATTGAATAGGAGGGGTGATAGAGGACATCCTTGTCTTGTACCTGATTTAAGAGTAAAAGATTTCAGTTTTTCCAAATTTAGGATTATATTAGCTTTTAGGTTGTCATAGATGGCTTTTATCAAGTTAAGGTGGAGTCCATCTATTCCAAATTTCTATAGGACCTTGAACATGAATGAGTGTTGGACTTTGCAAAGGCTTTCTCTGCATCAATTGAGATGATCATGTGGTTTTTAAATTTCAGTCTATTAATATAGTGTATTACATTTATAAATTTTTGAATATAGAACCATCCTTGCATCCATGGGATGAATCCTACTTGGTCATGGTGTATGATTTTCTTGATGATTTGCTGTATTCTGTTTGCTAGGGTTTTATTAAGGATTTTTACATCTATGTTCATGAGGGAGATTGGCCTGTAGTTCTCTTTTGTAGTTGTGTGTTTCCATGGTTTTGGAGTCAGTATAATACTTGCCTCCAGAAATGATTTTGGGAGAACTGTTTCTGTTTCAATTTCACTGAAGAGTTTGAGGAATGTAGAGATTATATCTTGTATAAATTTCTTGTACAATTCAGCTGTGTATCCATCAGAACCTGGACTTTTCTTTGTCAGTAGGCTTTTTATTATGTTTTGTATTTCATTGGCTGTTATTGGCTTATTGAGAGTTGTTATATCTTCTTGGTTCAGTTTTGGTAATTTGTACCTTTCAAGGAATCTGTTCATTTCTTCTGTGTCTCTATTCTATGAGTGTAAAGATTATCGAGGTAACTGTTGATAGTCTTCTGAATTTCCGCTGGGTCTGTGGTGATTTCACCCTTTTCATTCCTTATTGCTTGTATTTGAATTTGTTCTTTCCTCTTTTTGATGTGGTTGGCTAGAGGCTTATCAATTTTATTTAATTTTTTAGAGAACCAAATTTTGATTTGTGGATCTTTTGAATACTTTCATCATCTCAGCTGAATTAATTTCTGCTCTAATCTTCATGATTTCTTAGAATCTTTGTGCTCTGGGTTTTGTTTGCTCTTCTTTTTCTAGTTGTCGAAGATGCAACATTAGGGTGCTAATTTGTTCCTGTTCTGTTTTCCTAATGTGTGAGTTCATAGCTATGATTTTCCCTCTGAGAACTGCTTTCATTGTGTCCTATAAATTCTGGTAAGTTGTGCTTGAATATTCATTGAATTGGAGATATTGTTGAATTTATTGTTTAATTTCATCTCTTACCCATTGATTACTGAGTAGGGTGTTGTTTAATTTCCATGAATTTAGCAGGGTTTTAGCTTTCTGTTATCATTTACTTCTAGTTTCGTTGCACTGTGGTCAGATAATATGCATGGGATAATTTATGTTTTCTTGCATACACTTTTGCATGACGTGTGGACTAATATGTGGTCTATTTTATAAAATGACCCATGTGCAATTGAAAAAAATGTGTATTCAGCTGTGCTTGGTTGGAAAACTCTGTATATGTCTTCCAAGTCCATTTGTTCCAAGCTCTGGTTCAGTTCTGCTACCTCCTTGCTAATTTTTTATCTGGTGGACTTATCTTTTTGGGATAAGGAGGTGTTAACATCTCCTGTTAAGATTGTGTCTTGGATATTAGTATTTCATATGCATTAAGATTTGTCTTACATAGTTGGGTGCTCCTATGTTTGGTGCATAGATATTTATGAGTTTTACCTTTTGCTCTTGAATTTTTCCCCTAACCAATATGTAATGGTCTTCTGTGTGTTGTTTGATCATTCTTGGTTTGAAGTTGAGACTGTCTGAAAACAGAATTGCTACTTCTGCTTTTTTCTGAGGTGCTGCGGCATGTAGTACTGTTTTCCATCCTTTGACTTTGAACCAATTAATGTCCTTTTGAGTTAAGTGTGTTTCCTGTATATAGCATATTGTTGGATCTTGTTTCCTAATCCACTGTGCCAGTCTATTTCTCTTAGTTGATTAATTGAGTCCATTTACATTGATTGTTATAATTGAAATGTGTTGACTTATGATTTTCATGATATTTACCTGCTGCAGTTTACTCCTTTTTATTCTTTGTGTTTAATTGTTTGTCCTGTTTAGTGCATTCCTTCAATTCTCATTTGTGGAGTTCTGGTCATTATGGTCTCTCTCTAGAACATTGTTCAGTAGCCTTTGTAGCTTTGGCTTTGTCATCATGAAATTCTTTAGTTATTCTTTGTCATGGAAGTATTTACTTCTCCATCAAACTTGAAAGAGAGTTTTGCAAGATATAATAGTCTGGACTGGAATTTGTTTTCATACAGGACTTGAAGAACTCTGCTCCATGCTCTCCTTGCTTTCATAGTTTGTGTAGAGAAGTCAGCTGTAATTCTGAGGGGTTTTCCTTTGAATGTGAGCTGCTTCTTCTCTCTAGCAGCTTTCAGTATATTATTTTTGTGTTGGATTTCTGCGATCTTAACTATTATATGTCTTGGTGTGTTTTTACTTGGGTTGAAGTTATTTGGTGTCTGCATGCTTCGGTTACCTGAATGTTGGATTGTTTCCTCATATTTGGGAAGTTTTCTGCTATTATTTCTGCCCATATTCCTTTTACATCATTTGTATTGACTCCTTTCTCATTGATGCCTATTATTCTCCCACTGTTCATGCTGGCATCATATTGCAAGTGATAGTTCTTTTTTTTCCTGCATTCTCATTGTTTTTAAGAGATCCTTTCTCACCTTTTCACTGGCTGCACCAGAGTCTTCAAGATCTGAAACTCTGTCTTTCACTCAAATGGTTTTGTAGACTCGTGATTGATATTTTTAGTTCTTCTATATCTCTTTGACTCTGTTTCATGTGTTCTATTTCTTTTCTCTATCACTCATTCCAAGAATCCGTCATATTTCTGATCTGTAATGTTTTTTATCCATGTCTTCTTTAAAGGTAGCTATTATTTCTTTTTCTGCAGAGATTTCAAAGAATTCTTTTTTGATTTCAGAAATTATTTCTGCTTTGAGTTCCTCATGACCTTTCTGATGTTGTTTCTTTGCTTCTGGCGTTGTTAATTCATACATTTCAGCTAGAATGGTGTTTTCTGCACTTGGTCTGGGTGAGCATTGGGTTTCCCTCATATCTTTCTGGATTTGATCCATTACTTCATATGCTATGCATTCAAAAATTTACTTTTTTATTTCAGGTCTTAATTCTGGTCTGAGTTCCTCTATACCTTTCTGCTGTTGTTCCTTTGCTTCTGTCTCTGTTAATTCATTCATTTAAGCTGAGCTAATGTCCTCTGCACATATTGTGGATGTGAGGCCTGCGATTGCATTTTTCTCCTTGTCTTTGTCATTTTCATATAGCACTGACCTCTGACCTTTTGTGTAGAGCTTTGGTGCAGCTATAACCTTAGCTTATAATGAGATTCAGGTGCCAGTCTATTAAGTTTGAGATTATCCAGTTATGCCTGGCCTGGATCTAGCTGTTGTGTTCAGTTCCTTTTTGGTGCAGCTCCTGTGGTTCCTCTCTGTTGGATCCTTGATCAGGGGATGCGCAGAAGCTCTCCTTCCCACTCACCAGGCCGGGTGAGGGGGATCGAGTGCTGGGAGAGTCACCAAAAGTTCTTGTTCCTGTGGCGGGCTTAAGGGTAGTGGCTCCAGGGAGTTGCCAGGCAGGTCTGTCTGGGATGTCTCAGGCAGGTCTCTGGCTAGGATGCCTTGGGGCCTGAACCTCTGGATGGCACAGAGTGTGCAAGGTGAAGCCCAAGGCTCTCCCTCAGATTCACCACACACTCACCAACCCAGATGCCAGGCAAATTGTGAAAATTCCCACTCGCTTGTCAGGCTTGGGAGCGGGGATCCAGGAAGTTGCTGGGAGTCAGATCCACCTGTTTACAGCCTCCCAAGGGCTGCGATTAAAGGCGCGGGCCACCACGCATAGTCTTGGAGACGAAGATTATTCAGAGAGAGGACGGAGAGGGATGCTTTTCTGTGGGTGTAAAGGAAGAGTTATGCAAGGTAGAAAACTTCTAGTGATCTCTGCAAAGGTGTGCTGAGAGCTTACTACATAATATTGTCCCCTTCCAGGTTCTCTAATTGGGTCAACTAATGTTAATAGGTTTTATCTTAAACACCAAACACACTACATTGCCACAGAATTCAGGTAGACTTGGAGGTCTAGAATATGGTTACTACTTTTACTGAGTATAGAAAGGACCACAGCCCTATGCATGTCAAACTCATCAAATCGTATAATTAGTTATCATATACTCTTATGCCTAAATAAAACTGTTAAAATTCTATTTCCTGGAAAAAGCTCAAATATCAAAATAAAAGTATGTTGTTAAACATTTCAATAAAGCAATATTTCCCTGGTTTTCTCCTTATGCAACTTTTCTTCTTCTTGTTACATTGAGAGCATAAATAAATAATAAAATATTATGAAATTAAGCTATTAAATATCCTATTAAATTAAATATTGTATTAAATTTTAGGAGCTATTCTCTGAGTGATTTCAGAGGAATTAGTGGTAATAGGCTTCACAATTAGAAGATGACAGAATTAAAATATTCATTTGTCAGGGCATGTGAGAGAGCTTAGCAGACTAAACGCCTTTTTAGGCAAGTGGAGGGACCATGTTCAATCCCAGCACCACTTGCTGTGCTGGCCCCACCCCTGGGTGCACTGAGCAGACAACTGAGTCCAGACATGGTGGCGTATGCCTGTTATCCCAGTGCTGGAGAGGCTGAAAACAGGAGGATCACTCCAAGTCTGAGCTGTGTAGTGAGATCCTGTACCAAATAAATACATTAAAACTATTTTAAAAAATAATAATACTATAAAATGCTTCTCGTCATTCAGCAGCTTTTGGAATGGGCCAATCTGTCTGCACATCAGTTGCTCAATCAGTGAACTGGGACAAGGGTGCCTACCAGGGAGGAGGTTGTGGAGTTGAGTAAGGGGCTCCACGTGGAAAGCTCTGCTCTCCTCAATGAGCAGTGCTTGTGAGTGCCTTTGTTTCTTTCACTCCATCCACTGAATTCCTTCTACAGACCAGTCTGTCATTAAACTCTCCCACATTAGACTAGATGTGGCTTTGCTCAGCACCCTCCTAAGTCTAAAGAAAAGCATTTTGACTTAGTAAATAAGGGGAGGCAGCAAAGGAGTTGGTAAGAGCAGCTTAGCTTTAAGGACCTTCCAGAAGGAGATCCCCAGTGAGGAGGAGCTGAGTGAAAGGAGGCCCACAGCTCAGAGATGGGCTGGCAGCACTCTTACCCTGAGTGTGCCATCAGCTTGCCCTACAGCAACAGCATGGAGGCTGCGATGGCCTTGACCACAGCTGCAGGACAGAAGGTTCTTGCTGAGACCAGAGGAACTCCTCAAGGGACCAGAAAGCACACTGGAAAACCATCATTCTCTGACAGCTACCACCAAACTGTACCTGTGGCTCTCCTTTCACAGCAGATATCTTTTCTGTCTTTAGCTGCAGAAGTATTTCCGAAGCATAGGCCAATGATGCACCGGTGTCACAAATGCATGTCTGCAAACTGTAAAGGACTGAGAAGAAAATACCAGCCTCCTAAAGTGTTACTGAAGGCATGGAACCTGGGCTCAGTTTGTTCTGCTATCGTGAGGAAAGGTGGAGTGAACTGTAAGGGGCCAAAGGTCTTGGTGTGTTCCTGCCAACTGTCATGTCCAATTGATAGAAACGTTTAGGTCAAACTACAGTAGTAAATCTGTAGCACTATGCTTTGTAAGCAAAGTAGAGATCATGAGTAAGATTGGAGCTGAAAATGTTATTTATAAATAAAAGGCAACAGAGTATGTTCTTTGATTCCCAGCATACCATACCAGCCCTGCCCCCAGGGTGAGTTGAGACAGTGACTGACAATGGGTGTGGTGGCACGCCCCTGTAATCCCAGCTCTTGGGAGGCTGAAAACAGGAAGATCACTAGTAATCCGATCTGTGTAGTGGTACCCTGAAGACCCTGTCCTAAATACAAAGAGAGAGAGAGAAACAGAGAGAGAGAGAGAGAGAGAGAGAGAGAGAGACAGAGAGAGAGAGACAGAGAGAGAGAGACAGAGAGACAGACAGACAGACAGAGAGAGAGAGAGAGAGAGAGAGAGAGAGAGAGAGAGAGAGAGAGAGAGAGAGAGAGACAGAGAGAGAGAGAGAGAGAGAGAGAGAGAGAGAGAGAGAGAGAGAGAGAGAGATCACTTTCAAGGTATTTTTCTCTAAATCCAAAGAATCCCAACTCATTTGTGCACAGGGGTGTTAGAGGAATTGCTAGATGTTCCGAATGTCGCTTGGTAGTTGATGTCTTGGTATGGTCATTCTTCCTTATGGTGCACATTGTAATTTCTGGGAATACTTTTTTATGCAATGATGGAATATGACCCCAAATCAAGCAAATAGTATCTCTGGAGATTTGGAATTGGATTGACAATCGTTTGCTAGTAAAAATGGGGGTGGAAGATTTGTATTTTAAAATAATTAGGGGCTGACGCTCCTCCTTTATGCTCTTGCTGTTTTGCACCACCATGAACTGTTTCCACTCTGCCTTGGAACCAGCTGAGTATAGCCTGAAACCTACACAAATGGTGAATTAAATAAGCCTTTCCTTCCTTAAAAAATAAAATATATATAAATAAAATAAAATAATTGAAGTCCATTAAGGCAAATATCTACTATAAAATTTCATCCAAGGGGCCAGGAAGATGGCTCAGTAGAATAAATATTTCCCAGGCAAGTGCAAGGGCCTGAGTTCAATCCCCGTTTCCAGGAAAAAAAAAATTCATCCAAAATAAGACTTCTGGAAAAACCAGGACATATGTTCAGCATAGCTATTTTCAGCTTCAGACTTTCAATGGGAAAGGTCAATAATAAATTGACAATTGATTATTGGCTGCCTGCAAAGATATAAAACCAATGAGCAGGTCTACTCTCCCTGCTGGAATCCTTGAAAATTCTGTACTAACTTGATTTGCTATCCTGGCAGTCTCAAAATAATAGTGGTGGGAGTTTTGAAATGAATATAAAAGTGACAACTATAAAAATTTTATTACCATATCCTGGAAGTTTAATAGGCCCCTATGTTCTCTGCTTCCTGCCAAGTGCTTCCCTAAGCATTTGGTACTGCGGGCAAAAAATGAGGAAGAGTAGAGCACCATGAAGTCACAAGCTTCAGTTTTCATTCCACATTGGTGATAACTCTTTCCTTTAAAAATCACTGTATATTGTCAGCTTTCCTAAGCTCATAATTCCACTGAGCCTTACACTTAAGCACAAAGTAAAACAACTTGACATATTTATACTGACTAAAATAGGGAGTATTAGGAAGAAGACTAAAAATAAGTAAGTGTGGATATACGACAAAAGACTGAAATTCCACAATTCTGGATTCTGATCACATAGCACAAACTAAGACATAGTGTTCTGATAAAATACCCTAACCTGAGGAGTATTATGAAACTCACAGGTGAGACAAGATTGGAAAGGCCTTGAAGATGTGTTGGGTTCATGGTAACCCGCTACCATGTGGTACTGTCCATATGATCTTAGACAGAATTGGGCATAAGTGATCTCATGATCAAGCACTGCTCAATCAGTTCAGAAGAAAGGTAAGACTAAAGTGCTTTCAAAAGCAATATTTTCAAGGATGGGTATACTTAAGTTCTATTTTGCCTATATTTATTGTTTTTGTTTTTACTGATTTTATTGAGAACCAGAGAGCAATGAGGTACTTTCAAAACTGATTAGTATGACAGTTTGAGTAATTAACACATTGCATATTATTGTCTTCTTAGTGATTATTCATAGTACATGATATCCTGTCCACAAACACTATTAGTACAACTCATTCCATTCACTGAATTAAGAGAAAGTAGCTGTACTATCTATGTTATTTTGTATATACAGATGCAAAATGGTCCTTCATTTGCATCCCCTTTTTTGTTTAGTTTTGTCAGAGCTGCTTATTCTACTGCCATTTAAATATTGTAGGTGTGTGCATTCAGCAAAATAATCCAATATAGTCCAGTAGTCCATAATAGAAGTGGATTATCCATAGGACTGGCAATGTCAGAAGTTGTTGACTTGAGCCTTTTATAGCTCAGCATATTAATATGGCTGTAGTTTTTATATCTCATTTTTATACTTTTCTGCTAGATGATTAAGACCAAGATAAAACAAGACCAATAGAACAAGAAATGTAACTTTTATATCAGACAAGATCACTCAAATGCCCTCAGGATTTATCCTGAAACCCTGTACTGTACTTTGGTGTGAGGTGAACGTGATAACCACTACACTACAGGAACAGCTAGTACTTTTTCAGTGTCAGCCATGTGGATGAGTCACAGCCATTGCCTGACCAATTTTCACTCCGTGAAAGCCTGAGAGAATGTTTTCTCTCCATGTGACTCTCCTTAAGCACACTCTACATTGTCAATCACTTTCCTCTGTAGCCTCATAATCTCCTTGATCAGAATATTTTTTGACACCATTGAGTTACAGGATGTTATAGTACAGGTTCTCCTATGTCCTGAGTCCTCACTGACCTTGAAAGACTATGGCCAAAATGTTGGCTGACCTTGCAGCCCTCCTTTTGTCTGATTTTTTGGGTCACAAGCTTGAGGTTTTTTCCAAAATTAGAGTCTCTCATTTATTTTTTTTCAAAACAAAAGAAGTGCAAACTTCAGTTGCTAACCCTCCAGAGAAGATATCATACTTAATGATATTATTACCCTATAACATAGACAGTTGAGCTTACCCTCACTATCTGTCTCAGTATCAACCATCTTAGACATAACATGGAACCGGTATTTCCCATCAAGTACTGATGTGCTAAACTTTAAATCCCTACAGAATGTGAAGAAAAAATATTTTAAAAGCAGTAATAAACAATTACATATTTTTACACAGAAATTTCAAAATCTAACTATATAGTATTGTAGCAGGAGAGTCCTATGACATTTTTTTCTTGTCTCTTGTTTTTACCCTTTTTTAAACAAATATTTACTTGAGAGACAGTATCACACTAATTGACATATGACAAGCAGTACACATTTAGAAGACCAGAAGACAGACATTAAAAGCATGACCCTACTATTACACAGCGCTAACTTCACTGCAGTTCCTTAGTTCACTGGTAGCAGCATATATAGTCAGTCAGGGTGGGAATCCTGCCAGTTAACTGTTACTTTCAAAAACCTGCTGAAGATTCTCAGGATTATTGCCTTACCCATCTTATGCATATAAATATATGGCTTTGCCCCTGTCAAGTTTCCTAGCCTTTCTACCTGCCCTCTCTTGGTTCTTTAATTCTTAAATTCTCACTTTCCTTTTAATTGTGTTACACGTTTCTATTTTTATGTCTTCTTTCAAGTTCTTACATTAGGGACACTATATGATATTTACACATGTAGGTCTGGTTTACTTCACTTATGAGTATATCTTCAAGTGGCATCCGTTTAAATATGAAGGCTTTGAGTACATCATTCTTTATAGCTGTGTAATATTCCATTGTATAAAAATACTACATCTTTTCCATCCATTCCTCAGGTGATGGGCATCTTGGTTGTTTCCAAAATTTGGCTATCACATATTGTGCTGCTATAAGCATAGGTACACATATATCACTATGATATGATGTTTTCAATTGCTCTGGGGAAATTCCCAGTAGGGGATACCTGGTTTGAATGGTATTTGCAATCCTAAATTTTTAAAGAGTCTCCACACTGATTTACATAATGATTGCAGCAGTCTATATTCCCACCAGCATTGGAGAAGGGCTCCTTTTCCGCCACAATCTCTCCAATATTTATGATAGCCATTCTTTCTGGGATGAGATGGTATCACACTGTTGTTTTAATTTGCATTTTGTGTATCCACTTCTATAATTTCTTCCACTGAAAAGTGTGTGTTCATTTGAATGACAATTTCTGGATTAGGACTTTAAATTTTGGGGCCCAAATGTTTCTCAGTTCCTTATAAATTCTAGAGAGAAGACCTTTGTCTGAGAGCTTATTAGTTAAGATTCTTTTTCCCAATTTGTGAGTTGTTTTATCACGTTGTTGGTAATTAATTTTGATGGGAAAAAAACTTCTCAATAAGAGGAGGTCCCAGTTGTTAATTCTTTCAAGTATTACTCATGCAATTTGGTGTTTGTTCATGAACTCTTTACTTACACCTATGTCTTCAAGAGTTCCTCCTACTTTCTCTTCCAGGAGATTGAGTGTTTCTCTTTTAATATTTAGATCTTTAATCTATTTTGGCTTTAGCTTAGTACATGGTGATAGACTTGGGTTAAGTTTTAGTTTTCAGCATTTAGAGAGCCAGTTTTTCCAGCACCATTTGTCAAAGAGGCTACCTTTCTTCCAGTAAGCATGTTTGGCCCCTTTGTCGAAGATCAGGTGGCTGAGTGTGTTTATAGAGGCTTCAGCTTCTTTCACATATTCCATTGTTCCTCCGGTCTATTTTGTTGCCAATACCATGCTGATTTTATCCCAGTAGCTTTGTAGTATAATTTTAAGTCAGGAATTGTGATGCCTCTTGTCTTGTCTTTGTTGGCCAGGATTGCCTTTGCTATTCTAGGTCTTTTTTTGGTTCCAGATAAATTTTAGGAATGATTTCTCTAGCTCTTGGAGGTACGTTGATGGTAGTTTGATAGGGATTACATTAAATCAGTACCACAATTTTGGGAGCATAGCCATCCATTGGTTCTTCTTATCCAGGAAGAACATTATTTTTCTATCAATTCTAGTAGCTTCTTTGTGGAGTTTGTTTGTGTCTTCGAAGCAAGGTATCATGTCATCTGCAAATAATGATAGTATAATGTCCTCTTTACCTATTCTTATTCCTTTTATTTCTCTCTCTTGCCTAATAGCTAATGACTGTAGAACTATATTGAAAAGGAGTGCTGATAGAGGACATCCTTGTCTTCTACCAGATCTGAGAGTATAAGATTTCAGTTTTTCCCCATTTAGAATTATGTTAGCCTTGGGGTTTTTTAGATGGTTTTTATCAAATTGAAATAGAGTTCCAATTTTCTGTAGGACTTCGAACATGAATAAGTGTTAAACTTTGTCAAAAGCCTCTTCTGCATTGATTGAGATGACCATGTGGTTTTTGGATTCGGCTCTATTAATATAGCTACATTTATGGATTTGTGTATACTGAACCATCCTTGCATCCCTGGGATGAATTCTACCTGGTCATGGTGTATGATCCTCTTGATGATTTGCTGTATTCTGTTTGCTAGGATTTTATTGAGGATTTTTGCACCTATGTTCATGAGGGAGATTGGCCTGTAGTTCTCCTTTTTGGTTGTGTCTTTTCCTGGTTTTGGAGGCAGTCTAATACTTGCCTCCAGAAATGATTTTGGGAGGACGGCTTCCTTTTCAATTTCACTGAAGAGTCTGAGGAGTGTACAGATTATATCTTTTATAAATTGCCTGTAGAATTCAGCTGTGAATCCATCAGGACCTGGACTTTGTCGGTAGGCTTTATATTACATTTCGTATTTCATTGGCTGTTATTGGCTTACTGAGAGTTGTTATATTGTCTTGGTTCACTTTTGGTAATTTGTACCTTTCAAGGAATCTGTCCATTTCTTCTGTGTCTTCTATTCTGTGAGCGTAAAGATTCTCGAAGTAACTGTTGATAATATTCTGAATATCCACTGGGTCTGTGGTGATTTCACCCTTTTCGTTCCTTATTGCATGTACTTCAATTTTTTCTTTCCTCTTTTTGATGAGGTTGGCTAGAGGCTTATCAACTTTATTTAGTCTTTCAAAGAACCAATTTTTTGATTTGTACATTCTTTCAACTTTTTTTTTCATCTCAATTGAATTAATTTCTGCTCTAAACTTCATGATTTCTTACCATCTTTGCACTGTGGGTTTGGTTTGCTCTTCTTTTTCTAGATGTCAGAGGTGCAACATTAGGGTGTTCATTTTTTCCCATTCTGTTTTCCTAATGTGTGAGTTCACAGCTATGATTTTCCCTCTAAGAATTGCTTTCATCACACCCAATAAATTCCGGTAAGTTGTGCTTGAATTTTCATTGAATTGTAGATATTGTTGAATTTCTTGTTGAATTTCTTCTGTGACCCATTGATTGCTGAGTAGGGTGTGGTTTAGTTTCCATGAATTTAGCGGGTTTTTCTTGTTTCTTTTGTCATTTAGTTCCAGTTTCATTGTACTGTGGTCAGTTAATATGCATGGGATAATTTCTGTTTTCTTGCATATACTTACGCATGACCTTTGGACTAGTATGTGGTCTATTTTGGAAAATGACCCGTGTGCAGCTGAAAAAAATGTGTATTCAGCTGTGATTGGGTGGAACACTCTGTATATGTCCACCAGGTCCATTGGTTCCAAGCTCTGGTTCAGTTCTACTATTTCCTTGCTAATTTTTTGTCTGGTCAATCTATATTTTTGAGATAAGGGGGTGTTAAGGTCTCATTTCAAGACTGTGTTCTTAGATATTATGTTTTTCATGTGTACTAAGATTTGTCTTACATAGTTGGGTGCTCCTGTGTTTGGTGCATAGATATTTATGAGTGTTACTTGTTGCTCTTGAGCTTTTCCCCTGACCAATAAATAGTGGCCTTCTTTGCGTCATTTCATCCTTCTTGGTTTGAAGTTGAGACTGTCTGGGAACAGAATTGTTACTCCTACTTTTTTCTGAGGTGATAGAGCATGCAGTATTGTTTTCCATCCTTTGACTTTGAGCCTATGAATGTCTTTTTGAGTTAAGTGTGTTTCTTGTATACAGCATATTGTTGGATTTTGTTTCCTAACCCACTGTGGCAGTCTATTTCTCTTAATTGCAGAATTGAGTCCATTTGCATTGATGGTTATAATTGAAATGTGCTGACTTATGTTTGTCATGATATTTTCCTGGTGTTGTTTATTCTTTTGTATCCTGTGTTTAATTGTCTGTCCTGTTTTTTGGTCTTTTTCCATTCTCATTCATGGAGTTCTGGTCATTGTCTCTCTCTAGAACATCTTTCCGCAGTCTATGAAGGGATGGCTAAGTCATCATGAAATTCTTTAGTTGTTCTTTGTCGTGGAAGCATTTCACTTCTCCATCAAACTTGAAAGAGAGTTTTGCAGCATGTAATAGTCTGGGCTGGAATTTGTTTTCATACAGAGCTTGAAGAACTCTGCTCCATGCTCTTCTTGCCTTCATGATTTGTAAAGAGAAGTCAGCTGTAATTCTGATGGGTTTTCCTTTGAATGTGATCTGCTTCTTCTCTCTAACAGCTTTTATTATATTATTCTTGTGCTGAATTTCTGGGATCTTGACTATTATATACCTCAGTGTGATTTTACTTGGGTTGAAGCTATTTGGTGTTCTGTATGCTTCGGTTACCTGAATGTTGGATTATTTCCTCATATTTGGGAAGTTTTCTGCCATTACTTCTGCCCATATTCTTTTTATGTCATTTGTATTGACTCCTTCATTCTCATTGATGCCAATTAATCTCACATTGTTCATCCTGGCATCATCTTGCAGGTGATGGATATTTTTTTCTGCATGCTAGTTGTTTTTGAAAGATCCTTTCTCACCTTTTCACTAGCTACACCAGTGCCTTCAAGATCTGAAACTTCGCTTTCACTCAAATGGTTCTGTAGACTCATGATTGATATTTTTAGTTCTTCTATATCTCTTTGACTCTGTTTCATGTGTTCTATTTCTTTTCTGTATTGCTCATTCCAGGAATCCGTCATATTTCTGATGTCCTCCGTTTTTTTTTTATCCATGTCTTCTTTAGAGGTAGTTATTAATTTTTTTCTGCAGAGTTTCTTCCACATTGGGTTTCCTCTGTATATTTCTGAACTTTTTTCCGTATTTCACATGCTATGATTTCAAAGAATTCTTTTTTCAAAGAATTCTTTTTTTCAAAGACTTCTTTTTTGCTTACGGAAATTATTTCTGCTTTTGAGTTCCTCATGACCTTTCTGATGTTACTTCTTTGCTTCAAATGCTGTTAATTCATATGTTTCAGCTGGAATAGTGCTCTCTGAACTTGTTCTGAGTGAGCATTGGTTTTCCCTCCAATGTTTCTGCATTTAATTCTTTATTTCAGATGCTATGTATTCAGATATTTCTTTTTCATTTCAAAAATTAATTCTCGTCTGAGTTCCTCTATACCTTTCTGCTGTTGTTCCTTTGCTTCCATATATGTTAATTCATTCATTCCAGCTGAGCTAGTATCCTCTGCACTTGTTGGTGGACTGGAGGCCTGCAATTGCATTTTTCTCCTTGTCTTTGTCATTTTGAATAGCACTGACCTCTGATCTTTGGTGTAGACCTTTGACATAGCTATAACCTTAGCATGTAATGAGATTCGGGTGCTAGTCTATTAAGTTTGAGATTATCCAGTTATGTCTGGCCTGGATCTAGCTGTAGTGTTCAGTTCCTTTTTGCCACAGCTCCTGTGGTTCCCCTCTGTTGGTTCCCTGGTCAGGTGAGCATGAACCGAACTGGGATGCAGAGTGAGTAGTTAAAATTCTTACTGTTTTGGCTGGCTTTGGGGTGAGGATCCGGAAAGTTGCCAGAGTGGGCCCTCGAGTCTCAGGCAGGTCATTTTCTAGGTGGGCAGGCCTGGGCTTTGGTGGGTCCTCTGGGCTCCCAAAATGATAGTGGATGTTCTTATTCACTGGGTAGGCTTGGCTGGGTCAGCCAACCTGTGCTGGGTGTGGGGCCACGGGCCAGAACTGGAGAAGGCTGGAAAAGGTCCCTCTGGCATGGTGGGCCTGGAGCCCTCACTCAGAGGCCGAGATGTTCTGGGTCTGGAGCCTCGGGGTGGGAGTGAGGTTCTCTGGGATATGTCCTTCCAGAGCAGCGGGCCTGGAGTTCTCACTCACGGGCCAAGCTGCACTGGGTCTGGGGCCATGGAGTTGTACAATGGATCGCTGGGAAATGTCTCTCTGGTGCAGCAGGCCTGAAGCTCTCACTCACCAAACTTTGATGCCCAGGGAGTCGGGGAAATTCCCGCTCACTCAGCAGGCTTTAGGGCAGGGGATCCGGGGAGGTGCTGGTGAGTGGGCCCTGAGGTTTCAGGCTGGTCACTGGCTTGGAGGGCTTGGGGGCGGGGATCCGGGTAGCGTGCGTGGGAAGAAGCCAAAGGCTCTCCCTCAGACTCATCACACACTCAGTGAGTCATGGTGAGCCATGCAAATTCCCACTCACTGGGAGGGCTTGGGGGTGGGATCCAGGAGGCTGCCAGAGTCAAGCCTTGCTGTCTCAGGAAGGTCGCTCTGTTTGGGCGATTGTGGGGCAAGATTGAGGAGGCTATGGGTGTCAGCCCCGCTGTCTCATGTTGGTCCAAGATTTGTCTTTTATTCCGACTCTTTCAGCACCCCAGTTCAGTGAGTGTGTGGTGAGTCTGAGGGAGAGCCTTTGGCATCTTTCCTTGCACGTTGCAATATCCAGGGACCCCACTCCCAAGCCCACCAAGTGAATGGAAATTTTTCCGACTCTCTTGGCACCCTGGTTTTGTGAGTGTGTATGAAAGCCTATGACTTCTCCCCACATGCTCCATGCCATCTGGATTCCCAGGCCCCAAGACTGATGAGCGACCGATCGGCCTGAGACACTCCAGAAAGGCCTGCATGACAACTCCTTGGAGCCCCTGCCCTGTCAACAAAGTGAAGAGACAATCCAAAAATTTCAGAAAAATCCTAACCTATAAGCACTCAGACAAAGGTCTACTCTCTAGAATATATAAAGAACTAAGATATATTAGGGCCGTCAAATTGAAAGATCCAATGGAGAAATGGGCATCTGAGGTGAATACACACTTCTCAGAGTACGAAACTAAAAACCAAATAAAAATATGAAACAATGCTCCACATTACTAGGCATCTGTTAAATGCAATTAAAAGAACACTGAGATACCACCTCACTCCAGAAAGAATGGCTATCATAAAGAAGTCACCCAACAACAAATGTTGGAGAGGATGTAGGGAAAAGCGAACACTTCTCCACTGCTGGTGGGAATGTAGAGTGGTGCAACCATTGTGGAGATCAATGTGGAGACTTCTGAATAAAATAGCACTGGAAATCCATTCAAACCGGCTATACCCCTATTGAGAATTTTCTCAGAGGAACTGAAGACATCATATCATAGTGATATATGTGTACCTATGTTTATAGCAGCACAATTTGTGATAGAAAAATCTTGGAAACAACCAAGATGCCTGTCATATGAGAAATGGTTGAAAAAAAATGTGGTATTTCTTTATAATGGAATATTACTCACCTATATAGAATGATAAAGTTGAAGCATTTATATTGAAGTGTATGCCACTTGAACTTATAAGTGAAACAAGCCATACACTCATGTACAAATATCGTATAGGCTTTGTAGTATAAGTAATTAAAAGAGAAATACAAATAGAGATGTATAACAACTAAAAAGAATTTATTCAGATAGTTAGGGAAAACAGCATGGCATATGCTTCAGGATATGAATCAGCTTTTCTTCTGGATGGTTAACAACCTAAGTTCTCAGATTAAAATTGGAGAAACAGAAGGACCACAAGATCATCCAACATTTTGGTCTTAGCCTTTCAAGGTCAGTGAAGATTCAGGACATAGGAGAACCTGTACCGTAACATCATGGAACTCAGTTGTGCCCCAAATTTTCTGATCAAGGAGATTATGGGGCCACAGAGTAAGGTGATTGATGATGTATAGTGTGCCTAGGAAGAGTCACATGGAGAGAAAACTTTCTCTCAGGCTCTTATAGTGAGCAAACTGGTTAAGCAATGACCATGACTCATCCACATGGCTGACACAGACAATGCATCTACAGAGTGAGGTACTGGATTACAAGGTCAACCCTGAGGGTACTTGACTGACCTCATCAGGTACAAAAGCTACAATTTTTGTTATATCGATCTTGCTTTATCTTTGTCTTAACCATCCAGCAGAAAAGTATAAAAGTGGGGTATAAAACATGGTGCCATAATGGTAAGTTTAGCTGTAAATGGCTATAGTCAACAACCTCTTCAGATAACTTACTATTATTGTGGAATGCTGGACTATGTTGGATTGTGTCACCGCAGGCACCTATAATTGTTGAATAACAATGGAGTGCCCATCTTTGACAGGTCTAGACAAATAAAGGGGCATACAAAGGAAGAACATGATGTGTTTGTATAAACAGTACAGTTAGGATAAATATGCAGTACTTCTCCATAATTCTTTGAGAAGCAAGATTTGCACTAACAGTGGTTGAACAGGATATTATGTCGGCTTATAGTACTATAGACAAGTACTTGGAAGATAACAAGGCAGAAAGTATTAATTACTGATGCTGTACTATAGTTTAGCTTTAAAAAATAAGATAATTATACAGCTACATTCTCTTAATTCTTTGATTAGAGTCATCTGTTCTAATAGTGTTTGTAAGTAGAATATCATCTATGCACCTTGTATGACAACAAACCACTGTGAAAACTATATGCCATGTATTAATTATTGAGTCTGTCCTATTAATTTGATTTGAAACTGTCTCAATATTATTTGTTCTTCAATAAAAAAAAATTTTGTCTTATATACTTGGGTGCACCTGTGTTTGGTACGTATATATGAATGAGTGTTACCTCTTCTTGAATTTTTCACCTAACCAGTATACAGTGCCCTTCTTTATTTCATTTGATCATTCTTGGTTTGAAGTTGTCTTGAGAGCAGACTGCTACCTCTGCTTTTTTCTGAGGTTCTGGCATATGTAGTATTGTTTACCATCCTTTGACTTTCAGCCTATGAATTGCCTTATGAATTAAGTGTGCTTCTTGTATCAGCATATCGTTGGATTTTGTTTTCTAATCCACTGTGCCAGTCTATTTCTTTTAATTGGTGAACTGAGTCCATTTATATTGGCTTCTGTTCTCATTCATGGAGTTATGATCATTTGGTCCCTCTCTAGAACAACTTTTAGTAGGCTATGTAAGGTTGGCTTTATTATCATGAAATTCTTTAGTTGTTCTTTCTCATGGAAGTATTGCATCTCTCCATCAAATTTGAAAGAGCGTTTTGTAGGGTAGAGTAGTCCGGTCAGGAATTTGTTTTCATAGTGTAGTTGAAGTACTCTGCTGCATGGTCTTCTTAACTTCACGGCTTGTGAGGAGAAGTCTTCTGCTATTCTGATGGATTTTCCTTTAAATATGATCTGTTTCTTTTCTCTGGCGTTTTTCAGTATATTGTTCTTGCGCTGGATTTCTGGGAACTTGACTATTATATGTCTCAGTGTGTTTTTAATTGGGTTGAAGTTTTCTGGAGCTCTGTATGCTTCAGTGACCTGATTGTCAGATTGTTTCCTCATATTTGGGAAGTTTTCTGCTACTATTTCTGTGTATATTCTTTTTATACCATTTGTATTGACTCCTTCTTCCCCATTTATACCTATTAGTCTCATGTTGTTCATCTTTGCATCATTTTGCAGGTGATGAATCATTTATTTCATGCATCCTAGTTGTTTTTAAGAGATCTTTTCTTACGTTTTAGCTGCCATGGTGTCTTCAAGATCTGAAACTCACTTCATTCAAATGGTTTTGCAGGTTTGTGATGGAGATTTTAAGTTCCTTTATACCTTTTTGACTTTGCTTCATGCGATCTATTTCTTTCCTATATTGCTAATTGAAGGATTATATTGTTTTTCTAATCTGCTCTAATATTTTATCAGTGTCTTCTTGGGAAGCAGTTATTAATTCTTCAATTGTAGTTATTCTTTCTTTTTTTACTTCAGAGATTATTTCTGATCTGATTTCCTCTATATGTTTCTGCATTTGATTCTTTTTTTTTTTTTTTTTTTTTTTTTTTTTTTTTTTTTTTTTTTTTTTTTTTTTTTTTTTTTTTTTTTTTTTTTTTTTTTTTTTTTTTTTTTTTTTTTTTTTTTTTTTTTTTTTTTTTTTTTTTTTTTTTTTTTTTTTTTTTTTTTTTTTTTTTTTTTTTTTTTTTTTTTTTTTTTTTTTTTTTGGTGGAACCGTGGATTGAACTCAGGCCCTTG
>PVKA01023846.1:0-35041 GCA_004027165.1 Ctenomys sociabilis | reverse complement strand
TGCAGCACTTGCTATTGTGTTGGAACCGCGCTCTAAGAATGCTTGAAGAAGCCTCACTAAAGCAGGAATATTTCCTGTTCTTTCCCAAAGCACAGGCTGGAGGAGGTGAGGAAACAAGGCCATGTAAGAAGACGGGATGTCGTTTTTGTGTGTTTCCAAAAGCAAGGACATCACTTGAAAGACATATGGAATAAATTCTGTTGATGAAAGTAAAATAGTTGTTAGCTTCCAAACAAAGGCCCCTAGCACAGAGGGCACACATCTTAGGAAGGCTGCACTTTACATCCATCGGACCAGTTTTATTCCATTACAAAGAAAACAACCTCATAAACTTACCTTGTACATCATTTTGTAAAATTTCAGTAAACACCAGAAATAAAGCCTCCTCAAAATTTACAACAGCAGCAGGGTTAGTTTTGCAAGTTATTCTTATGGATAAACATATTGCTTCAAACATGTAATGATTGAAGTGAGGTTTGCTCGGGTTCTGAAATTAGGAGAAAAAAATTCTGGTATAATCCAAATGACTATTAAATAGATGCCATCTTTTTAAATTAAAAATAACATTAAGAACAGCAACACCATACTAAGCTGGTTTTTGTTTAGAATTTAAACATATTTTGAGTTTTGGTAAGGGTAGTAGCCAATTTTTTTGCTGCTGAAAGAATACCTGACACAGATTTTTCTGTGCTAGGGAATGAATCCAGAGCTCTGTATATGCTAGCCAAGTGCTCTACACAGAGCTACACCCTCAGCCTTATTTTGACTTCTATTCTGAGACAGGTCTCACTATGTAGTGCAGGCTGGCTTTGAGCTCATTATGCAGCCTCCTGCCACAGCCTCCCAAGTCTCACAGGACTGTGCCACCATGCTGGGCTGAATTTTCATTCTTTCATTTTTTTATGTGTTTAGGACAGGGTCTATAGGGTCTTACTATGTAGATCGGACTTGTAGTGATTCTCCTGTTTTCAGCCTCCCAAGAGCTGGGATTACAGGCATGCACCACCACACCCTGTCTTGAATTCTTTTTAAACTATGAAACCTTTTCTTCAACTAAAATCTCTCATGAAATGCCGCATACAAAACTGATTTAACATATTCATAACAAGGCTGTAAGAGTCATGTCTCACTGGTGGGCAGCTCTAACTTAAGACTTAGTGCTGGGCAGCTCTGATTCAATTTTATTAGTAAAAAGACATGAAAAGGGTTCGATCTGTTTGTATCACCAGTAGCATAAGCTGCCCAATGAGATAGTCCCACATGGGCAGGCCACGCCGGTGGGCACGTACTGCAGCAGCACATGGGAGCGTATGCACACTGAGAGACTGCAGGGCTGCTTCCCTGCTCCTGCATCGCCCAGAGCAGCAGGAGCCTTACCCAGAAGTCAGGGACGATATAATTCCTCTAGTCCCCAGTCCCTCTACTACCACATTCTATGAATTTAGTTCATATTTATAGTATAATTAGGGTTAAGAATCCATCAGAAAATTAATGCCATCACAAAATGCCATTTTGTGAACTTGAGAGTTATCTTTCTCTCTCTTTTTTTTTGAGACAGTGTCTCAATGTAGTGCAGGTTGGACTTGGACTCACTATGTAGCCCAGGCTAGCCTCAAGCTTATGAAGATTTTTCTGCCTCAGCCTCGAGTGCTATCATTTTTCATTTTTAAAATTTAATATTAATACATATGAATCAAAATATCTGTACAATGTTTAGACAAGGAGTGAACTTCTTTAAAAAATAACAGTAAGAAAGATAAATGAACTTTGCTATTTTACAGAAATCCAAAACAGCCTCTTTTATGTCTGCTTAATGCAAAGGCCATTCTTAACATCTAAAAAACAATTTTTGGACTCTGATTTTCTTAAACCTGCACTCCAGTTCCTGAGCCCGCGCATGGTGGCTGCTGCTGTCTCCCATCAGCGCCCACTCAAGCTCGCTGGCCGGTGCAAGAGCACACAGACCCCCACCTCCCGAGGCCCAGTGAGAAGCAAGTTAAACAGCAGCCCGATGTTCATGACTGGCTCTGTTACCTTACTAACAGCTAGCAGCTTCTGGGTAAGCTGGGTGATAAGAGTAGGGATATAGGGGATTATGGCTTCTTGGAGGAGAGAGAAACTTCTCATGATAGCTGTAAAATATAAAAACAAAAAACAAAACAGTTTGTTAAGTTTTAGAATAAAACAGTAATGGGAGGGTGCACCCATTAATGCATCAGATAAAATTTGAAGAAGCTTAAGCCCCAAACAGCTTTCTCATTTAAGAATTTCCCTTTTAAAATCAGGACAGGACCTGGCCACAAAGTATAGCTGGGAAACTCAGTATTTTCAGAAGACCCAAGACTTAAAAGTGGAAAATGAAAAGAACTAAAAGACAAAAACATCAGACAAAGGAGGAAAGAACAACAGACTGATGTAGGCCAAGTAGCAAGGTGAGTGAGCAACTAGCTTGGGTCTTTGTTTACAAATCACTGGTAAAAAAGCCTACGGTTAGCCTTAAAGAAACACAGCAACAGATTATAAGAAACTGAAAGGGAGAACTAGCTACAGATTCCCCTCAAGGAGATTAGGAACCCAAGACAAAACATGAAAATACATACAAGGCCAGAGTCTATTTTGCAAAATATTGTTCTTAACAGCTCCCAAAACACACTTGGCATGGGACATTCATTTGTAACCCTAAATGACCGCACACGAGTATCATTTCCAATCACTGTTTCCTAACCAAAGTACCTACTGTCTGCCAGACCTAAGGGGCAGAGAGCTATCCTTTCTTGCCTCCTAAACCCACACAAGATGCTCCCAATACCTAAGCTAAAGACTCACCTTGCAGCACACTCACACCTCTCCCTCACACCTCTTCCTGGACATTACTTTCTAGAGGAAGGTTCATCTTAACCTTGGTTAAGACACTCAGAGGACCACTTAAGGTCCCTCACCTTGGCTAGCACGGAACTCTCATTCACTCACACAACAGAATTTACTGAGAAGGTATCACATACCCTATGCTCTTAGAAACCCTAGGAACAACAATGAAGATCATCCTAGGAACAACAATGAAGATCACACTGTCCTCCTGGCGTTGGAAGTGAACCCAAATATACATCTACACACACACACACACACACCCATGATCCTGACCAACCTGGAAAGATCAGGCTAATTTTCTTTGCAAACGGTTTCCCGTGATCCAGGTACTTTGCTAAGCTTTTGAGACGCCACAGTGAAAAGACTAGACTGGGACTGCCCATGAAGTCAGAGCTGGCACGCCATGACACACTGATGCAGGTCCTGCATGGAGTCCACTAAGTGTGCATCTCTTTTCCTAAGCCCAGTGGAGCATATAGTCAGCACAGGCTACTGCACATCCAGTCAATGCCCTCAGAAATCCAATCTGGGGAAGGAAAATGGGCTTTGCCATATTAACTATGACAAGGTTTCTAGATCAAACTAAGGTAAAATGCTTCTGAAGCAGCTATTAGTGAACCATTACTGTGCACTTTAAAATATCTTAAACCTACCTATTTCTTAAGCAAACAGTATTACGGTTCAGGAGTGTTTACCCATGTAAGGTTAGAATCTTAGTTATGATCTATACACCAGGGAAACGGCCTACCTTTCATAATATATTCATTTTCTGAAGAGCCAGGAAGTGTGAGAGCTTTGAAAAGGTTTGTTAGCAGAATCTCAACAAACGGTGCGATTTCTGCAGCTGTAAAACTATAGATGAAAAAACAGCTTTCAGTCACTACCAACTCTTGAGATTGTCACTGCGGAACACCCTTGGCAACGACTAAGTCACACTTCTCGGCATAAAACGAGCCATCTCCTAGCTGGCAGATGGATTTGAAAAACAAAAGCTTATATGTGCTCATGCTAAGCTCCTATTTATACACACTTGGGATCAAATGCAACTGAACAAATAAAAAAAATCAGGTAAAATTAACATCATCTAAAAACACAAAGGCCACCCTCGGGTCACAAGAAGCAGCACTGAGAACAGCAACTTGAAGCTTAGGAGTCTCAGCAGTCTGTCTTTCCGGAGATGCAGCAAGCTGTTTTCTGTATCAGTTGTAGGCCGGAAGACAGGTGCTGGCCTGACTCACTTCAGAGGACGACCTCTCCATAGCTAAGATCACGTGTACTTCCAAGATCTTGGTGGAGAAAAACCTAGAACTATTTCCATCTTTTATCTAGAGCTCAGTTCAAAGAAACAATAATGTGAAGAATGGCCCGAAAGACAAGACTACCTGTTCCTCTACATTTTATCCTCAGTCAGGCCAGAACAGTTAAGTCTCTTGGCCCCTACACACCCTGTCCCTGGGCTGTGCTGCACCGCAGATGGAGGTGCACGTGGAAGGAGCTGTGCCGCAGCGCTGAGCACTGCGCCTGTGCGGCACTCTCAGGGCAGCCTCCCTTCTGAGGAGCCATGTTAACTGTTTCAGCCTTAATTACACTTGAACTGTGATATTTTAACTCCCCACTTGCCTCAGCTTCTAGAAGACTCCAAATAAAATCAGGAGCGTCTACTACACAGGATACATTTCTGTTGATTAACCTTACTAATGTTATTTTTCTTTGCTCCAATTTATTTAACTTTACTGTCGGAAAGCATTCTGGTGTAAGCTGCCTCAAATCCTTCTGGAATGAAAGTATAAATGAATAAAAAGTACATATTAATTTTTTCTAACTACTAATGAACTTGGGAAAACATTCAGAGATTTGAGAGGCATAAAGTCCCCATCTTAACTTGAAAATACATAACCTAGAATCAAATGACTTACAGAGTGGCATTGTTAGGCCCTCTCATAGTAAACAACCGTTCGAGCGCATGTGCTGCGTAGGTATGGACGACAATACTTTCAGCTTGAAGATGATTAATCAAAAGAGGAATAGAGACTAAAAGATGCTCTTTTGGTACCTGAAAAATACAATAACATATGCTGTGAGCCCAGTGATACTACAATTGAGTAAAAGACAACTGGAAGAAAAGGGTTTGCTAGGCTGGGGAGATGGCTCAGTGGAATAAGCACTTTTCTGCCAAGTGTAAGGGCCTGAGTTCAATCCCCAGTTCTGCCAAAAAAGAAAAAAGAAAAAAAAAAAAAGAAAAGGTTTTGCTGATTTTTAAGTATTTTTTTCCCCATGGGAAATGACATCGTTAACAAATCAAAATATCTACCTACACATAATGGTTCAATTCACATTCACTTTTCCTTTTTTTTTTTCTGCATGAAACTATGAGGGCAAATCTTGCAGACAAGTGAGCACAACACAGGATGTATACTATGGAGTAGAAGACTAAGATTACACCAATCATAAGAATCACAGTTAAGAAGAATTTCAATTTTTGTTTTTTTTTTGGGTGACATAGGGTATTGCTATGCAGTTTGGATAGATTCTCCTGTCTTAGCCTTCCCGGTGTTGGAATTAAAGGAGTGTGGCACCACACCTGGTTGTGGGGCTTGCGTGTGGTGCACAGCACGTCTGGGACTCCGGGCTGCACAGCATCAGGGAACTGAACTTGGGACCCTGTGCTTGCCAGGCAGGTGCTACATAAATAGACTCCTGAGCTACCTCCCCACCCCTCAAAGCTACTTTATTTTTAATTTTTAGGGAAGGGTCTACAGGGGTTTTAGGGTCTCACTACTAGATTGGACTTGTAGTGATCCATCTGTTTACAGCCTCTCAAGAGCCAGCACAGCAGGCCTGAGGATTGAATCCTTGGCCCCTGCATCTGCTTGCAGGCACTTAACTTGAGGGGCCCAGCCAAATCTGCAGAGCTATTTGGCTGGGCCCCTCAAGTTATTTTAAGGACGGCATTCATTGACTATAAGTATACTTAATTAACAAAGAGAGAGAGAGAGAAGACACAGAAAAAACTACATAAAGGGGACCAACCAGCCAAAATAAAGAGCATCAAAAACCCTCATGTGACATCTTTTGAGTCTGTGAAGGCACAACTCAAGATAGAAGTATACAACAAAATCAATGTATACTAAAAACCACCGAGTATGAACCTCACAATGCTGACTTTTATATACTAGAAAGCTCAGTTCAATTTTTTTGCATATCTCAATTTTATTTTAGGTGAGGGCTACAGGCTCATTTATTCTCAAGGTGCATTTATTTATTTTTTATTTATTTTAAAAATTATTTATTTGTACTTTAACTTGAAGAGTGAAAAATAGAAGCAAAATCAGAAAAAAGGACATAAACAGGGTAACATATAACAATACATATGTTACAGATTTTCAAAACAGCATATCTCAATTTTAAAGTGTTATTAAAAACAATTTATGATAGAAAATTCATCTTCCTGCTGGGTGTGGTGGCGCATGCCTGTAATCCCAGCAGTCGGGAAGCTGAGGCAGGAGGATTATTGAGAGTTCAAGACCAGCTTGAGCTACAAAGTGAACTTAAGGCCAGCATGAAATGCATAGTGAGACCCTGTCTCAAAAAAATAAAAAAAAATTAAAAAAAAAGAAAATTCATCTTGATGAATGTGCATGTTCTGAAAAGGTATACTTAAGATGCACTCAACCCTCACCCCAAATCCAATTTATCAGGCTGCTAGCTCTACCAGTACAGGAAGACAGAGGAACAAGTAAAATACCATGAGGAGTCAACCAGCTGCAAGTAGAATGTGAGAAACTCTCCAGCATAAAGTACTCTTGTCTCTAAATAAACTCAGAATGTGCACAGAGAAATTTCTCGATTGTAAGTTAAGCGACTTAAGATATCATCAGCCATAATCAATGTATGAACATTGTTTAGCACCCAATTTTTACTGAAATCATAAAGAGATCATCAAATATTCTGTCAGATGTTAATGTCAAATATGATCACCCAGCAGATAAGAGGAGAATCTGATTCATAAATTCTGAAGTGGCATATGGCAAAATCTACTTACTTGATTCCTAAAGATCATAATATATTTGATACCATCAGCTTTAAGGACAGGAAATTCATTCACTATTAAAAAAATAAAGTCACAGTTACTAAAGGGATAGGGACTACTACTCCAAAATCAGTGATAATACTGTAAGTTTGAAAAATGGTAACCCAAAATTTCAAAAATGAAAGCAGTGTCAAAATCTAAAGGTGTACTGTAAAAAACTTAAAGCAAAGCATATTTTGGTATGGCTTTAAATAATTTTTCCTTTTCCCTTGCCTTAAAGTTTCACTTACATAATTGAACAATAAAAATTTGGGCCATGTGTCAATATATTTTCAGAATTAAAGCTATTATGATCTAAAATAATTTTCTCTAGTTGGGATTTATCTTAAATTAGTCTAGTGGTAAAAAAAACAAATTAGTGAAAGGAAAAAAAAGGGCTGAGGATTTAGCTCAATGCTCAGAGGGCTTGCTTAGCATGTTGGGAGCCTGGTTTCAATCTCCAAGTCAACAATCAATGAATCAACAAAAGAGCCAACATTTAATAATTTTAGAAGCAGGCCAGGGAGACAGCTCAGCCAGCCAGTGAGATAGCTCAGTAGAATAAGAGCTTGCCTGGCAAGTGCAGAGTCAAGTTACATGGTTGAACATTACAACAGTACATCAATGTTTGTATGTACATTTTCTACAAGTATTTTTGAAAAAGGGAATTATCTCAACCTAGATCAACATGTTACAAACATAGGAGACTTCAATTCTTTAACAATAGGGATTGAATCCACAGAACACTGAGCTCTATTTCTAGCCCTTTTTGTTTATTTTGAGACAGGGTTTTGCTAAGTTGCCCAGCCTGGTTTCCAACTTGTTTTCCTTTGGTCTCAGCTTCTGAAGTAGCTAGGACTACTTGATAGTGCTGCTGTGCTCAGAGTACTTCAGTTTGTAAGAATTTATCTTTCAAATGGGAAAGGAAACCAAAGTATAATTCCTATTCATGCACAAGGATACCAAAGCCAAGTTAGTCAAGTCTCACTTATTCTATCATCCTTCCAACCAAGTCATATATTACTCACCAAAAGTTAATTTTACATAGGCAAAGGCTGGGGTGTCATTTGGCATTTTGATCAACATAAGAAATAACTTCAGAGCACAGTGATATACTCTTGTAATCCAAACACTGGGGACCAGCAAGATGGCTCAGAGGAATAAGTGCTTGCCTGGCAAGCATAAGGGTTTGAGTTCAACCCCTGGTTCCACCAAAAAAAAAAAAAAAGGAAGAAACAAACACTGGAAGCTGGGGACTCAGCAGTTCAAACCTAGCCTGGCTAACTTAGTGACACAGCAAAACTCTAGGTTCAGCACCCACCAACTTGAACATGGACAGGAAGTATCATGACCCTACAGAGCTCTTACATTTTCTTCTCTAATCACTCACTTCATAGTCTAATGATACAAATAAAAACTGCAGTTACACTGCTGTAAATTGTAAAGAAAAACAAAACTCACCATTAGGTGACTTTAAATCAGGAAGGATGTGATTCACAAAGAACTCAGTCAGGTTCACAAGTTCATTAGCTTGTGTGATTCCATGCTGAAAAACAAATTTGAAACAGGGTAGAATGATAACACAATATTTGTATGTATAAGCATATCAGAAATGTAAACAGCTGTAGAAGATAACAATGGAGGGCAGTCCCGTAGCTTAGTGGGCACGATGCCTGTGTGGCAAGTGTGAGGTCCTGAGTTCAATTCCCAGTACCAAACAGAAAGAAGAGAAGAGGAGAGAAGAGGAGAAAGAAGAGAGAAGAGATGAATGGAGATGATCAGCTAGGATACAGTCCAGCAGGACAGCATCTGTCTATATACACAATGCTCTGGGTTCAATCTCAAGTAACCAGACAAGAAAAGAAGCTTGAGCATTTCAAAACAAATACTGTTTACATGTAAGACAAGATTAAATCAAATGCTTAATACATTAACACAAAACTGTCTTTAGAAACTCTTAAATTCAAATTAGAACTACCAAGTTATGTGGTAGAACAGGCCAATTTTCAGAGATCATTTGTTTTTATAACTGTGGTTTCTGATGTGTCTGTTTTAGAAACAAACATTGAGAAGATTTACCTTCTGTGTTTGGGCTTTTGATGCTAAAGATGTCACTAAGTAAATGGCTGCATCTTTGTGTTTCCAGTTGACAGATGGATTTTTGGCATATTCTTGAAGCATAGAGTTGACATAACCAGAGAAGATTCCTGTCACAGGTCCTTCAAAAAACTTGCACAATCCTCGTACCAGATCACAAGCAGCCCTGCGTCTTGTATCAATGTCTATAAAAATCAAAAGACAAATCTTGGGGGAAAGAATCAACCACCAACATCCATTTTTTTTAAGGAAAAAAAAAAGCCTGCCACCTGACAGATATTAGCAACGGAAATAATGAAAAGAACATTTTCTTTTCCCCATATGAAACATACAATGAAAGGCTGGCCAAATAGCTTAGTGGATTAAAGCACCTACAAGCAGGTGTAGAGGCCAGGGGTTCGATTCCTGGCCTACTGTGCTGGCCCCACCCCCAGGGCTCGCTAAGCTGATGATTGAGACGGAATGGTGGTGCACACCTGTAATCCCAGCACTTGGGAGGCTGTAAAACAGGAGAATCACTATGAGTCTGATCTAGTAGTGAGACCCTGAACACCCTGTAGACCCTTCTCTAAAATACAAAAAAAAAGAAAAAGAAAAAAACAAACATGGAATGAAGCTGAAGGGGTGATAAAATTCTAAACATTACTGAGAATAGATAGGAAAGAAATAATTCAATTCATAATCTTTTATGTAGGTTGTAAGAGCTCTTTGAAGATGTAGAAAGCCAAAACTAGCTTGTTAGTAATAGCTAAAAAAAACCAAAATACATACCTGATCCTTCTAAATCTCTTCTTATGTACTCCTCAGAATTATCTTCAAATGCCTCTTCATCAGCAGCTACAAAAACAGTACATATGTGAAGATAACCTCCAAGACATGACAAGGCATTGCAGTCCACAGCTGAATACTCTGCAGCACACAGAACCCTTAGTACACCCAGCAAAGCATTCTTCCCATGAGATGACTACCTCCTGCACTCTTAGGTCACTGCTAGAGCAGTGAGCATCACCCTAACAGGCTCGTTTTAAACAATTCTGAGCTGTGAGTGTCCCCAGAATAGACCTTTACATCTAACTTTCAAAAGCTGAGTATTGGGTATTAATCCAGGTGTGCTAACTTTCTATTTGGTCAAATAAGAGTATCAAATATAGTAACTTGACAAAAGTCATTTCCATAACAAAAGTACCAGGGCACACAATAGCAAAATAAAGATGTATCCTTAATTTTAAGAAAACATAAAAGGAAATAAAACCTCCTACTATATTAACCTTAATTTACTCATTTTATTCCAGAACTCAATAGTTTGAGAAACACTGATATTGTAACTGCTATGATATGAAACACCATGTCCTCCACCTCCACTATTTTTTCTTCACAATAGCAAGAGAGAAAGAAACAAGTACAGGCTCTCTCAGGCCTGCACAACCCGATAACCTCAATGGGCCAACTCATAATAGTTACCAATCAATTCTAACTTTCAAGTCAATTACTTATAACAGCTATTTACCTAAACTGAGCAAGATGCTGTATTTTTCCCCAATGCAGATGGATATAATCTCACCCAGCATTTTTATGAAAAACAAAAAACAAAAAACTATACAGTTAAACTCATTACAGTAATATGAAATGGATTAGTAAACACAAAATCCTCCAGTTATTTTTTAATTTAAAAACTTAGATTGACTATGTTATGAGAATTGATTTAATAAATTTGCATTAAAGTATTTCTTAAAAGTGAGCTCCAGGGGCTGGGGAGACAACTCAGTAGAATAAGCACTTCCCTGGGAAGTGCAAGGGCCTGAGTTCAATCCCCAGTTCCACCAAAAAAAAAAAAAAAAAAAAAAAAAAAAAAAAAAAAAGTGAGCTCTTACTCCCTAAAAAGCCTGTATTTTGACATAATTACCTCTAAATTCCATGTTAGGCACAATAACCTTTTCACAGATACTTGTCAGCGTGTTCTGGTCTTCAAACAGATTCTTATAGTGAGGTCTCTCACAAACTGAAGCCAGAAATTGAATTGCATTACTTACCAACTGAAATAAAACATAAAATAGCATCATTTTAAAGAGTAAAATCAATGTTTATTTCTGGGGAGAGATAGAGTTTCTTTTATTTTTTCTTTACCATCATCTTACCAAATCATATTTAACCTCTTGACCTGTGGTAACTAATAAATTCCAGATGGCTGTGACAAAACGAGGCAGGTATCGCTGAAATTCTTCATCATACTTTTGAGCATAGAGTGCAGCATTATCACAAATCTGGGATTTTAAGAGCTCCAATAAGCCTGCTTCCTCTTCATCCTTACGTAAGAAAAAGAGAAAATTCAAGCATACTATTTTTTTTTCCAAACATACTATTTTAAAGCTATCATAATTAAGGCAAATTCCTGAATGAGACCCTTTATCTTTTTTTTTTTTGGTCTTTTTTTTGAGACAGGGTCTCACTATGCAGTTCAGCCTGGTCTTAAGCTCACTTTGTAGCTCAGGCTGGTCTCAAACTCACAACAATCTTCCTGCCTCAGCCTCCCGAGTGCTGGGATTACAGGCATGAGCCACCACGCCCAGCTATCTTTTTTTTTTAAATGTACATGGTACAGGATCTACAGGGTCTCAAAATGTAGATCAGACTCATAGTGATTCTCCTGTTTTCAGCCTCCCAAGTGCTGCAGTTATAGGCACGCGCACCAGTCTCAATGGATGCCATACAGTGACCTCCAGGGATTTCACCCAGATTGCTGCAGTCTGCCTAAGCTGGCTCTTTAGTCTGCTGAGCTATCTGGCTGGCCTTGAGACCCTTTATAATTTAAATCCAGATACTGTAAACTATATTTATATCACCATCAACTTATTCAAGTATAATAAAGGATTTCCTGTATATTAGTCATTGAGAGCAGCTCTCAAGTTCTCAAGCTTAATAAAATTTTTCCTTCTGGTTACTAATTACAAAATAGTTCCATATTGGATTGAAAATATTTCTACAGAAAACTATGAATAATAATAAATATCACACACTTCGTATTATGTTTGGTTTTCCAACCAGGTCATCATTTTAAATATATTAACAAGTAAGTGTCTTGCCCCTAAAAAAGCTAATATGATAGGATTCTCATAAAAAATATTCTGGTTATAAAATATAAAATAGGACGAGGGTATAGCTCACAGCACTTGCTTAGGATCTGATCCCCAACACTGTCTTCTCATCCATATGTAATACATACCCATCCATCCACCTATAATACTGTTCTGTTCTGTTCTACTCTACTCTATACTACTCCATCCATCCATCCATCTAAATATGATATTATATGTAATAATCTTTGCCAGGGTCAGAAAACTATGGTCTATAGTCCTACCTGCTCCTATTTTTGTAAGCTTTTGTAACATGTTCCTCTGTTCATACAATTTATAGTACTGTCTACAGCTACTTCCATGTTACAACAGCTGAGCAACTGCAGCACATAGATCACACAGCCGTACAAAACTGAAAGTATCTACTATCTAGACTGTTACAGAAAAAATTACCAACTCCCATCTACACCATGACAGTGATACCAAAGCTCTCCAA
Organism: Ctenomys sociabilis; assembly: GCA_004027165.1. Lineage (NCBI taxonomy): Eukaryota > Metazoa > Chordata > Mammalia > Rodentia > Ctenomyidae > Ctenomys > Ctenomys sociabilis. Next base: position 22,440 of record PVKA01023846.1, on the reverse strand, counting down.
ATTAGTATAGGGATATTACATAGGGAGACAATACAAAAGAGCATGTGCTTGTTAAAAAGTTCTTGTAACAGTAATTTCCTTTACACTTAGCAGGAAGAAAAACTTTAATAGCCATTTTTCCTAGTGGACTAAAATAATTTTATGGTAGCCAAATCTTTTTGTTATTTTCACATAGTGAAACTCAGGGGGAAAAAATTTCACAAAGATGGCAACTATTCCCTTTCTATAGTCCACTTTTTAATTTTTTTTTTTTCTTTCTTCTTTTTTTTTTTTGAGACAGGTTCAGGCTGGCTTCAATTTCACAATGATCTTCCTGTCTCAGCTCCTAAGTGCTAGGATTACAGGTAAGGACCACACCTGGCTTCTATATCCCACTTAAAAACCCCAATTTCAATCACTTTTCTAATAATTTTGTGTTAAAGTATTCTTAATATTTTATTTTATGGTTGCTTAGGAGATATACTAATATATTAATAATTAATTAATTTATATTAAACATATTAATAGGCAAATACATAGTATAGGGAAAAGACTAAGTTGAAAAGTATGTATTAGGGCTGGGGAGATGGCTCAGTAGAATAAGCACTTTCCTGGCAAGTGCAAGGGTTTGAGTTCAATCCCTGGTTCCACAAAAAAAAAAAAAGTATGTAACATATTATAAATCCTAGATCAGAAATTTTTACATATTTAATTTACATATTGTTTCCAAGCTGTGATTTTTTTAAAGTGATGGGGAGCTATACTACTTTACAGAAGTATAGAGGTTTCTTAAGTATTTTTGATGGCAAACAATTACTTATTTCCTAAAATATTAACATTATGATTAAAGCCTTGCTTTCAGTAGGTGCAATGAAATACCCTTACCTGTACATTTTTACTTAGGACATGTTCACAGTAACTTTTTAATTTATCACACATAACTGAAAGAAGCAAATGTTACTTGAACTTGGGGAATTTCATCTACTGTAGTCCCTTGCTATTTTGCAGTTTGACTTTCACAGAGGAACTGCAAAATAGCAAGGGACTACGGTGGATGGTTGTGGGTTTTCAAAAAATATTAATCTACATTATTTATTGCTGATTTTTCACTAAATTGAAGGATTTTTTTTATTTTATTGAGTAACAATTAGCAATGAGACAGTATCAAAACTGATTAATAGGACAGTTTCAATAATTAATTGAAATTAATTAATTGTACATTGTTATCTTCTTAGTGGTTATCCATAGTAAAGAAGCAGACAGGATATTCTATCCAAATAGTATTAGTACCAATTTTTCTACTCATTGAATTAAGAGAAAGTAGCTGTATATCTATCCTAACTATTCTTTATGTACAAATATAAAATGGTCCTTCCTTTGTATCCTTTTTCTGTTTAGTCCTGTCAGAGATGGGTATTCCATTGGCATCTAAATACTACAGGTGTGTGAATTCAGCAAAACAATCTAACACAGTCCAGCAGTCCACAATAGTAGTGGGTTATTTGCAGATGCTGTTGACTTGAGCCTTTCACAGCTCAGCATATATATATGGCTTTACTTTATATATCTAATTTTTATACTTTTCTGATGGATGGTTAAGACCAAGATAAAGTGAGACCTATATAATAAGAAATTTAACTTTTGTATCTGATAAGAGTATTTTTTTAATAGTAGGATTTTGCAGTACAATATATGTTGTTAAAATTGCAGTTTTATGAGTTTGGAAAATGGTTAAGAACAAAGAAGTATTTTTAAAAGTGTGGGAAAGGTTTTTAAGAATATAGGAAGGGTTTATAAGGCCTTAAAACATAAAACATGAAAATAAATATAAAATCACTACTTTGCTAATTTTCACTTTTTTTTTTTCTTTTTGAGACAGGGTCTCACTATGCAGTTCAGGCTGGCCTTAAGCTCACTTTGTAGCTCAGGCTGGTCTCGAACTCATAACAATCCTCCTGCCTCAGCCTCCCGAGTGCTGGGATTACAGGCATGTGCCACCACGCCTGGCTCTAATTTTCACTTATATCAGAGGTGTCTGGAACATTATGTAACCTCTGCAATAAATCAGGGACCACTATATTAACAATCCAAGACTTCACAGAACACCAAAAAAATTCTTAAAAGAAAAAGGCTATTCCAACAACATGTAAAAAAATACTTACATCAGTTTGTAGAAGCTTATTATCTAATGTCAAGAGGGTATGAAAATTGTTCATCCAAGTTTCCATATTGTCTTCAAAAAACTCAGGGAGATCCTAAAAAAAGAATTACTGACTTGATACCATGATTAAAATAAATGTTACTTTAGTAACTTTCCACAACATACCTTTTCTGATTTACTTCTTGAGAGGGATCTGGAGACAGGGTCTTACTCTATAGTCCAGGCTATCCTTGAACTTGTGGTGATCCTCTTGCCTCAGCCTCCTGAGTGCTGGGGTTACAGGTGTGCAACACCACACTCACCCCATTAATGTCAAATATTTGGCACATGCCTTATAGGCTCACCTCCCATCTTTTATCCTGATAAAGACTTCCTGCTCCACCTATGTTTGTGGTAGCTGAATAGAACATTTGGACTTGTCTCCGGTTCATGTTTTCATCGCGAAGAATGTTCCTTTTACCATATTTCCTGTCTCAATTTAAAGTTATCCCTTTAAAGTCCAGCTAAGATCGTATGAAGCTTTTCCTTAGAAAGTTCAGTGCTTACCTGTATTTTCCTTTCTAAAATTATTGCATTTACTGTAAGATGACCATAACTTCAGATTCTTATGGTTTGTGTATCATATCCCCTAAGTCTCCTCTAGGGGCCAGGAGATGGCTCAGTGGAATAAACACTTCTCTGGCAGGCGCAAGGGCCTGAGTCCAATCCCCCAGTTCCTGTCCCCCACCAAGTCTCCTCTATTCAGGGGCCCCATCAGAAGAGGCACAGTATAGGAAAGGCTTGGAAGGGCCTATTTTCATCTCTAGCTTCTCTTTTTTGCTTGAGACGTGAGCAACTGTCTTCCACCATGTAATTCTGCCATGCATTTTCTGTCCTGGAGTCTGTATACAAGGGTCTGAACCCATTCAGTAAGCCAGAACAATCCTGTCTTCTCACTAAATAGAGAAATTTGTCATAGTTGGTGGGGTAGTTGTAGTGTTAGTACCTATGTAACTTAGAATTCTTTGCAATTGGTTTGTGGTAGGAGTTTGGGCCTGCCTGCTAGATTTAATCCTAGAATGCTATAAATGGATCTCAAGGCATAACACTGGCCAGAGCCCAGACTAAAATGTTGCTACAAATGTAGACAGTAAATGCCAGGCTGAGGTTTCAGTTGGGAACAAGGACTACACTGGCCTTGGCCTGGAGGCCACATGTGCTACACTCACTCAAGACTTTGCAGAAGACTGAGAATAAAGCCGATGGACAATTAATATGGCAGAGAAAATTCCACGACAGTCTAACTTTCAAACTAGCATTGGAACTGCTAGCTGTTTTAAGCAAAATCTACCACAAATACCAGTAGCAAACAGCAGAGCTGAAAGATCTGAAAAGTTTTCCGTTTTCAAGATAGCTACCTACAAAAGGGTACAAAGAATAACATGGCTGTTGAAGATACCAGCATTAAAAAGAAGCCAAATACTTTGTACAAGGATAAGAAGATGCCAGTGTAAAAAAAAAAAAAAATCAACAAGACCCCACCCATCTTGGGGCTGAAGGCTGGGATGTTTATACTGAGAAGACCATGTGCTCCTGGTCCCACAGCAGTCAGCCATCTAGGGAACTGGTTACCTGCTGTTTCTTGGTGCTCAACTAGAGACCTGATGCAAAGTGGCCAGGCCACTGCCTAAGTGGGCAGCAGACCTTGGCATCATCCACGTGGTACTAGTTTTCCAATTATGTAAAGCGCAAGAATTGTGGTGGCTTCCACCCAGAATTCAAGAGAGCCCGACAGTACACCAAGAACACGGACAATGTGGCGAGGACAGCATGGGCTGAGGAAACCGACCCACACCCTTTGGAGCTCACATCTCACCACAACCTGTCTGCTCTACACACAGTGATATGACTTAGAGTTTGCCCTGATGGTTTGGGCCTTGCTTTGTGCCTGTTTTAATTTCCTTACTCCTCCTTCTGGGATGGAGTGTTTACCCTGGGCCACTTTATGTTGGAAGGCTTAACCTTCTGATTTTATGGGGCTCAAGGATAACAATCTGCCATGACCCTTAGAGAGATTTTAGATTTTTGAGCAAGTGTGAAGGCTCTGGCAAATCTTAGAGATCTTAGACTAATGTATTTTGTGCATGGAGATGGACATGAGCCTTTAAAAGTCTAGAGGTGCAATGTTTTGATTCACATCTAAAATGTATCCCCGAAGTATCACATTCAAAGGCTTGGCCCAGTTAGAAATACCCGCCTACTGGGCAAGTGACTTGCAAGGCTGTGCTCTTGTCCCTGGCTGCTCCTGTCTCTTGCTTGCTGACTGCCGAAACATGAACAGCTTTTCTGTCATACCCTTGTGAGATGCATTTTCTAACTAGGAGCAGGCTGAACATGGATTGACCCCACTGAAACTAAAGCTAAAATAAACCTTCCCATCTTTACATTGCAGCTATTATTGCTTCTTGGTCTTTTGGCTAAGAATAAGTGAAACTGCAGTTATAAGATATTAAAGATATTCTGTACCAGTGACAAGACAGAGTAAAACATAATGTCTTTTTTTTTTTTGAGACAGGGTCTCACTCAAATTCAGACTGGCTTGAGATCTCTGTAGCTCAGGCTGGTCTCACACTTGTCATTATACTCCTGCCTCAGTCTCCCAAGTGCTGGGATTCCAGGTGTGCACCACCATGTCTAGCATAAAGTTACTATCTCATACAGCTGTGAATTTCTTATTGTACAGTATGGTACTGCCTTCTTGGATGTATGGGACAAATACTACTTTTTGATTAACAGTGAAAACTCTTGGTTCCTTATCAAATTATCAAGAGCTTCAATTTTCCTGCTTTCTCAGAAGTACAATTCAAAATGAAGTACCTTTAAGAACACCGGTCTTCATTTATATACAAATTCTTTAACCTGCTGTCCAGCTGAATACTGATGTGAGGCATTATCATTTGGGTTGCTCACCTTTTATTTTGCCTAAGAGAATCCAATTTCTTTTAATGCAGTCATGCTGTGAGGTAAAGTCCAGTACTGACTATGAACAATGCAAATCCAATCCTTTTATTTTCAGTGTGGGAATTGAACCCAAGGTTTCGCACATGCTGAACATGCACTTCACCACTGATCTACACCCCTGACCAATCATCCCCTTCCCTTCTTATAGTTCCTGGGTTCCAACCCAAGACCTCTACACTGAGCTACATACCCAGACTTTTAGTTTTTTTAAATTTTGATAATCTTCCTAAATTGTCCAGACTATTGAACTTATCCTCTCCCTGCCTTGGTCTCCCCCTGTACTGGGATTACAAGTGTGCACAATGATACCCAGCTACATTCAACCTTTATTTAAAAAATGTTAAGACAGGGTCTCACTAAGTTGCTCAGCCAGGCCTCAAACTTGGAATCATCTTACCTCAGTCTCCCTAACAGCTGGGATTATAGGGTAGCACTACTCTACCTGGACAAATCCTTTGTTTTTTATGCATTTGGTTGTTGTAGGGTCTCACTACGCAGCTTGGACTCAAGGTGATCCTCCTGGCTTTCAACCTCCCCAGAGTTATGATTATAGGCATGTATCACTATGCCCATATGCCTGGTCTCTAGCTGGCTCAGCCCGGCCTAGGGCTGGGGCTGGTGTGGCATGTGGTGCCAGGGGATCGAACCAAGGCCCCTTTGCTTAGTCTAAGCTTGCCAAGGCAGGCACTTCAGGCCGCTGAGTTATCTCAAAGGCCCACTATTTTTTTTTTTTTTAATAAATCCTTCTTTTATCTTTGTATATAACCTGTTTTTTTTTTTTTTTTTTTTTAATGGTTCTGGACGTCTGATTCTTAAATAAAGATTCAAGAACAGGAAGAACATCAAGTGTGGTAGTGCATGCCTGTAATCTCACACTTGGGAGGGTGAGGCAGGAGGACTGCTGCAAGTTCAAGGCCAATTTGGGCTACATAGTAAGTTTGAGGCTATCCTGAACTATATACAAGAGTCTGCCTCAAAAACCAAAATGGAAAGATTGATTGGAGGCCACTATATCAGTACTAACAGGGTGGCCAGGCATTTCCTGCTGTAACCCTGTGGCCATGTTTCCTATGATATGCTATCTGTATTTCCCTTCAATGTTCAGTACTTCAGCCTCTTTCTCCCACTTTCCAATAAAAGCACTTGTATACAAGCTAACCACTAAATCCCTAATCAAATCATGTTCCACCACTATTAATATCCATGTAAATGGATATTTAGAGACCCCACTGAAACTTTCAAGAGAAAGAGCTCAGAAATCTGTTTTCTCTGTGCTTTCTATTTCATTGAATAAAACTGCATATAAGGTAACTCTCCAAAAGGGAAGTTAGAATGTTTTCCTCACTAGGCCATAAAGAATGCTACTTATTCCCATGAAACACCTCTTGGTATCTCTAGGAAAAGTATAAAACAGAACACTGTAGTAAGGTACACAGAATAGGGGGAATTGAGCAAGGTGGCACATGTGTATAGCCCCAGACATCCGAATGCCTATGGCAGAAGGACTGCTTAAGTCAGAAACAATCTGGATAACACTGAAGGACCCATTTTATTTAAATTTTGTTTAAAATAAGGAGAATCAAAAAGCTTTTTTTTTTTTTTGAAAAAAAAAAGGTTATAATTCTTATAAATTAACATCAAAAATAAGTAGAAAAAACAAATAAATTAAATAAAACTTACCTGAAAGTTTAAACTGTAGAACAATTTTGAGATCAGAATCAAGGAAGAGAAAAGAATCCTCAGGGCAGAAGCATCATTTGCATGGGTACTACACAGTTCAATGGTAGCCTTGGAAAAGAATTTAGGAAGATTTTTAGGGTTATAAGCGCAGCATACTAATCTTAATGAAGAAGTCTTGCACTAGTTCAGGTTACTCATCTTTCTTCTCCCAAACGTAGCTTCTAAATATTAATCTACAGTAATTTAACAGTTTGAAAAATAAGTTGAAGGATATATTTTTAATTTATTTATAAAAGCTCTACCAAAAAATCCAATGTATTTAAAAATACTTTTTTTACTAATTATTTACCTAATACAGGGTCTCGCTATGCTGTTCAAACTCCTAGTGATCTTCCTGTCCCAGCCTTCCCAGTGCTGGGATTGTAAGTGTGCCCTACCATACCTGGTGTCAGGGCTGGGCATGCCCTGTGGTACCGAGGACTGAACCCAGGTCCTTGTGCTTGCCAGGCAGGTGTTTACGACTGCTAAGCTATCTCCCCAGTTGGCAGTTCAATGTATTTTTAACTACATCTGTCCAAATATTTATGCACACCTATACTACACAAAATTATTCTTATATGCTTATATTAAGTAATTCCCCTGCCATATGACATGTAGACTATTTCTGTTCATTATTCTAAAAAGAAAGTTTATCTATAACACTCTGCACAAACCTGTGATTTTTGCAGCTTGACATTCTAGAAATGTATTATACCAAAACTGTATAGAGGAGCGAGGGAGATATTCAGTAGAATAAGTGCTTGCCTGGCAAGCACAAGTCCTGGGTTCAATCCCCAGTACTGCAAAAACAAACAAACAAAAAAAACCCCGTATAGCATACTATGTGAGCTTAGGTCTCAGAAGGTAATTTTTTTTTTGAGACCGGGTCTTTACTCTGTAATTCAGGCTGGCTCTACAATGAAGCCCCAGGGTGGTTTCAAACTCATGACTGTTTTCCTGTCTCAGTCTCCTGAGAGCTGGGACTGTACCACCATGCCCAGCATGGTTTTAGAAACCAGAAACACTCCATATAATCCAGATTCGGTTCTTCATGAGCTGTTACTCATGTGGAAACACTACATCAAATACATAAACTTGGTGAGCCCCAACCTCCTAATTATAATACGAGAATGCCTACCTTGTAATGGAGGGGATTCGAATTACATGAGAACACAATACACCAAAAGTGCTAGTACTAGGCTGGGGATGAGCTCAGTCTAAGCACCGACCTAGCAAGCATAAGGATCTGGGTTTAATCCCCAGTACTGTAAGCTAGGCCGGCCCTGGAACCACAGATGCGCTGTGCTGGCCACCAAAACCAGGTACAGTGGTACATACCTATAATCCCAGTACCAGAGAGGCTGAGATAGGAAGGTTCACTATGAGTCTAAACTGTGTAGCGAGACCCTGTACCAAATAAATAAGGTTTTTAAAAAAGTGCTAGTACTTTGTGCTATGTAAACTAAATGTTACTTCTCATAACAGTAAGAACTTGAATATGTAAATAAAAGTTTTTATCAATGACAAAAATCAGAATAAAGTACTCTGGTTAAGGGGCAGCCACACTCCAAGGGCATGCTGAGACAGTGACTGAGACTGAATGTGGTGGCACATGCCTGTAATCCCAGCATTTAGGAAGCTGTAAACAGGGAGTCTGATCTGGCAGTGAGACCCTGAACACCCTGTAGACCCTCCTCTAAAGTACAGGGGGGTACTCTGGTTAAGATTTTACCATTAAAAAAAAGTAAAAATTTCTGTCAATCCAATAGATGAAAGGAAAAGTAACTTCCCTCTAATTTTTAAAAAGAAAAATGTAAGCTGGATATATGGTAGTGCCTGCCTATAGTCTCAGTATTCTGACAAAGTGAGGCAGAAAGACAGCAATTGCAAGCCAAGTCTGGGCAACTTTTAGCAATACAACAAAGAATATTTTAGATTTTTTTTTTTTTTTTGGCAGAACTGGGGATTGAACTCAGGCCCTTGTGCTTGCCAGGGAAGCACTTATTCCACTAAGCCATCTCCCCAGCCCCAGCAAAGAGTATCTTGAAATTAAAAAAGGGATGTAGTTCAGTGCAAAAAACCCTGGGTTCACTCAATTAGTGGTACCACAAATAAACATGTATATACATACATGCATACAATTAATGATATATGAAAAGCTTTGTACCCGCTCTTTATAGCTAAATATGGGAATGAACTCAGGGACACTCTGAATGAATTATACACCCAGCTCTTTTTTATTATATATAAGATAATGTTTCACAAATTGCCCAGGCTGGCCTTGAAATTGTGATTATCTCCCCTCACCGCCTGAGAAGCTCAAAATACAGATGCATAGCCATCGTGTACAGCTCCAACTCATTAGCTTTGTGATCCTGAACCCCTTTTTCCTTCCTTGATAAAAAGGGTTTTTTCTTTCAACCTTACTGAATTTTTACAAAATCATGACCATGACTAGAAAAGCAGCCTTTGCAGTATAAAATAATGTAAATTAAATTTTGGTCCTATCAAAATGTGAAATTTCCTAAAATAAGAAGAAAATTTCTTTACAAACAGTGTGAGTAAAGTAACATGATACCTGTGAGTTACATTTAGTTTTACAAAAGTAGGGGAGCAGGGAGATGAAAAGAAAAAAAGTAGGGGAGCATATTAGAAGAACAGAATGTTGGCAGTTGTTAAACTTGTGTAATAAGAGTTCTTTACACCATCATGTCCATTTCTGCTTAGGCTTGAAAATTTAAGCAACTAAAAATACTAATTAATTTTAAAATGTCACCCAGATATGATTGCATACCTTGAATAGATTTGTCAAAGGCAAAGCAAAGGCATCCAGAACAAGTTTGATTTCCGTCCATAACTCATTTGACTTAAATTCATGACGATATCTAGAAAATTTATGTAAAGCAGGCAAGTTCAGAAGATTTAATGCTTCAAGGATAGATGCTAATTTAACATCTATAAACATATATCTCTGATCAATGGATCTTTGAAATTTGTACCCCAAAATAATGCACTTTCCTTCCCATGTGTAAATGATTTACATATATGTGAATGAGAATATTTAACTTCCAGGTGCCGATGAAAATTCTAGTTTTGGACTGAGTGTGCAGCATCAGTGGCACGATGCTTGCCTAGGGTCTAGTCACCAGCCTTGTATACATACAAGGGAATTCTTGGTTTTCTTCATAAATGAATCAAGACTTAATAAGCAATAAGGCAATAAGATAAAAACACCCTACTTAAGAAATAAACATAAAGAGTTCTTACAAAATTTTATATAAACTGAGAAGCTTATGCTGTTAATCCAGCTGATCACATTCAAAGCAGTAACAATGTTGATAAATATAACTATTCACATAAGCAAATACAATAGAAGAATACATTAAAGGAATATATCAGTACCTTTTAAATAATGAATGTGCTGTACGAAGGACTCCATTAATAACATGGAAATCCCCACTCTGAAAGCGATTCACCATTTCTGTCAGTAAGTCAGGCCATTTCTGAGGGAAATCTTCTCTGCCAATAATGCTAATAGCATCACTCAACTAGAGAAGGAAAAACTTAATTAGGTAATAGACTTACAAAGGAGCCTACCTAGAAAGGAGGGATACATTACCTGCTTCTGAATTTGCTCTGGGCTACTAAGCATCAAATGCACTATATTGGCTTTAATGGCTACTCGATCAGCTTCACAAATTTTGTTTGGTTCATCTTCAACCTACAAGTAAAACAACAGTAACATCAAATTCATACTCTTACTCATGTGGGTATGTAGAGAAAGTGTTTTTCACTTTTCCAGGATTCTAATAAAAACCAGAAGATGGGCATTATCATTTCTCTCTACAATAATGGTTTGCTAATTTCATTAATAATCTGATGGAAGGGCCACTAGGGAGATCACTCAGTAGAATAAGCACTTGCCTGGCAAGCACAAGGTCCTGAGTTCAATCCCTGGTACCACCAAAAAATCTGATGGAAGAATCTGTACCCCAAAATAATGCACATTCCTTCCCATGTGTAAATGATTTACATATATGTGAATGAGAATATTTAACTTCCAGGTGCCGATGAAAATTCTAGTTTTGGACTGAGTGTGCAGCATCAGTGGCACGATGCTTGCCTAGGGTCTAGTCATCAGCCTTGCACACACACAAAAAAGAAATAAACTCAGTTCTATATGTAAGCTAATTGGAACATGGTTAAAAATCATAGACATGGGCCCGGGAGATGGCTCAGTGGAATAAGTGCTTCTCTGGCAAGAGCAAGGGCCTGAGTTCAATCCCTGGTTCTGCCAAAAAAAAATGAGTTCACGAAATATCATAGACATGCTATTTAATTCACAACCATTTTTTAAAGAATTTTTAAAAAAAAATTTCACTTGTTTGATACAGGGTCTCACTACACAGTTCAGACTTATAGTGATCCTCCTGTCTCAGCCTCCCCACCACTGGGATTACAGGCATTTACCACCACACCTGGTTTTGGGACCAGCATGGCATGCAGTACTGCTGGAGCCTTGTGCTTGCCAGACAAGCACTTAAGACCGCTGAGTTATCTACTCAGCCCCCATAATCATCTTTAAAAGCTTCATTTTAATGTCACCTAAAAGCAAAGAGTATTCCTATGAACACTTTTTTTTTTTATCTTTATTACTTAGAATATATCACCCAAAGAGGTTCTATAAGTCTCTCTAATTTTATAAATCAAGTTAGAAGGCTAATAGAAGAGATTAGATTTTAAGTAATCTAAGTGGGAAGTGATAAACTTTTAAAGCAGCCTTTCTAACATTTACTACACTGCTTCTTCATCACCTGTGATAAAGCTTTAAAAAACAGTATTTATTGCTTATGGAATCATGAAAAATTTTTTGGGAATAGGGTCTCACTATGTAGTTTAGGGTGGCCTTAAATTCACTTATGTTATTCAGGCCAGCCTCAAACTCATGGTGATCCACCTGTCTCAGCTTCCCAAGTATTGGGATTACAGGCCATGCATCATTGAATCCAGCTAAAAGATCTTAAAATACATATTAGAGCAAATTGATTAGTTTCAAATTGATGTTTCAGAAAAACTGGTGAATGTTGTCAACCTTAATATTTTCTACAGCATTATCATTAAATAATTCTCAGGCTTTTGATGATACTGGGACTTGAACTCATGACCTCACATTTTGCAAGGCAATCACTATGCTGCTGAGCCATGTCCCTAGCCCCTCTCAGATTTCCTTTATTATAAACCAAAATTTTTCTTCTGGGCATAGAGGTACATGACTGTAAAACCAGCATTTTATTTTTTTTTTAATATTTATTTATTTATTTATTTATTTATTTTTTGTCTTTTTGAGACAGGGTCTCACTATGCAGTTCAGTCTGGCCTTAAGCTCACTTTGTAGCTCAGGCTGGTCTTGAACTCACAACAATCCTCCTGCCTCAGCCTCCCGAGTGCTGGGATTACAGGCATGCGCCACCATGCCCGGCTAAAACCAGCATTTTAGAGGCAAAGGCGGGAGAATCATTGTAAGTTCAAGGCCAGTATGAACTTCATAGTAAAACACTGTCAAAGAAAAATACTAAAGATTTCTCAACCTCAGCATTACTGCTATCCTGGAGCAAATAACTGTTGGTTGCAAGAGGTGTCTTGTACACTGCAGAATGGACCACAGTGCCAGCTGCTCCCTCTGACTACTACTAACTATGATGTTCTACACATTCCCTTGCTGGGCAAAAACTCTCCCCCACAAAAATATCCATTTCTTTTTTTTTGGCGGTACTGGGGGATTGAACTCCAGACCCTCTGTTTGCCAGGCAACCATTCATTCTACTGAGCTATCTCCCCGGCCCAATGCCTACTTCTTAATTGTAATTTTATATCAGTCATTAAACTTATAGCACCAGAGGACTTATCATACAATTAGAATATAGAATATTTCCATATTTCTTAAGATAAGAGAGGGCAAGCAAGATCCCGTTTCAAAAATATCAAACCTAAATCAGGCATGATGGCACATATCTAAATCCTAGCACTCAGAAGGCTAAGCCAGGATGCTCTCTTCAAGTGGAAGGTCAGCCAGGGCTACATTTTGAGTGAGGCTGGTCTTAACTACAAAGTGAGATGCTGCCTCAAAAAACAAACAAATAAAACAAAACAACAAATTTTAGCTCTTTTGTTTTCTGATACCAGGCCTTCCTACATAGAGCTCAGGCTGACTCGGTAATTCTCCTGCCTCCCAAATGCTAGGATTACAGGTGTTTGCCACCACACCTGACTAAACCAATATATTTTAAATATATTTTAATGCCAATTATTTTGTACTCAGCCAAGTATGGTGGTACATACCTGTAATCCTAGCATTTTGGGAGGCTAAGGCCAAGTTCAAGTCCATCCTGCCCAACTTACTGAGACTGTCTCAAAATAAAGAGAATGCAGCTCAGTGTAAAGTCCCCTGACTTAACCCCTAGTATTGCAAAAATGAAAAAACTCCAAATTATTTTGCATCCTACAATCTATTTTGGGGTAGTGGGGTCTAATGTGTTGTTAGACCAGCTATAAAACATTCTACCTGATCCTATCAAACAACCAGGATCATCAGTACTATGCCAGGCTTAAATTATTTATTTGATACAGGGTCTCATTTAGTTCTGACTCATAGTGCTCCTCCTGTCTCAGCCTTCCCAGCCCTGGGATTATAGGTGTGCCACCATACCCGTTTTTGAGATGTGCATGGCTCTCTGAGATTCGAACTAGGGTCCTTGTGCTTGTCAGGCAGGCACTTAGACCTCTGAGCTCAAATTTTTAGTATGTTATTGTTTTAGCTTTAATTTTCCCAGCCCACAACAGAAATTGCTTCTATTATTTACACTATCTTCCCACAAATACCTTTTAAGGACTGGGGAGATAGCTCGGGGTCTAAGCACCTGCCTGGCAAGCACAGGGACCCTGGTTTGACCCCCCTATGGTACCACATGCTATGCTGACCCTGCTCTGAGTCGAAACCAGGTATGGTGGCACATGCCTGTAATACCCACTCTGGGGAAGCTGAGACAGAAGGATCATTACGAATCTGAGCTTAGTGTACCTTGCGAAACCTTGTACCCCAAAGAAATAAATGATTTTAAAAAAAAGTTCTCATTTAAAAAACAAAACTCAAAAATGACTTAAATGACTTAAATTTTTAACTGCAATGGAAAATAAAACTCAGTCATACCCTCTAGTAACCAGTCATGAAGGAATTTGTATGAATTCAAATGAAATAAAGGCTTTGAAAATGCACCCTATTAAATTTTATCTTTTGTCTATACCTGTATCTTCTTTTTTTTGGGGGGGGGTGGGCACGGAACTGGGAACTGAACTCAGGCCCTTGTACTTGCCAGGGAATTGCTTACTCTACTCGGCCATCTCCCCCGCCCCTATCCCAGCATCTTCTGAGAGCACCGTTTACATAAATTTTATGCATGTACAAGATACAATTATTCACTGAATACTTACAATCCTCCAGTTTCTTTTAATATAGTTCTTGAATGTTACTGAAGCACATACTTTGATGACATTATCCTGGGATTTCTCTAGTAATGTTAAAAGCAACAGTGGATAATTCTGATTTCCTTCTACAGATTCAAGAAATTTTTCAGCTGCAAAAGAATTTTCATGTTAGAAGACTAATAAATAATTTTTTTCCTTGTTTATATGAACCACACATTTTAATTGTAGCTTCTGTAAATTATTTATTTATTTATTTAGTCTATTTGAGACACTGTCTCGCTAGACAGTTCAGCTTGGCCTCATACTTGAAAGAATCTTCATGCCTCAGCCTATACCCTACCCAACGCTGGGATTATAGGCAGAGGCCACCTTGCCTGGCTTTTAAATAATCTTTAATACACAATGTTGGCAAAGGCTTTCCTGGAAATTCTAAGAAGATTAGAACCACTAATTCCAGGAACACATTAATTTTTTAAACACTAATAGGAAAAAGTTACAATCATTTAAAAGTGAGGCGCCAGCCTCATTACGTAGCTAAACAGGCTTGGGGTTCCTAAAGTTAGCTGGTTCTAAATGATATTTGTCCCTGTGACATGCTATTACCAGTGTTCATTTGACCAGCCACCTTCATTTATCTTCACATTTGAGGTTGAAATTCTAAGCTTACAATAAGTTTTTAATGCTCAAACTCAGGAGGGGAAAAAGAAACTAGTCTTAAAAGATACCAGCTAAGAGCCGGGCGTGGTGGCGCACGCCTATAATCCCAGCACTCGGGAGGCTGAGGCAGGAGGATTGTTGTGAGTTCGAGACCAGCCTGAGCTACAAAGTGAGCTTAAGGCCAGCCTGAACTGTATAGTGAGACCCTGTCTCAAAAAAGACAAAAAAAAAAAAAAAAAAAAAAAAAAAAAAAAAAAAAAAAAAAAAAAAAAAAAAAAAAAAAAAGATACCAGCTAAATCTACTAACAGGAAGACAGAGACCAGTCAGTATCAGATTATTTGGTTTCATTCACTTAATCATTTTTTAAGCAATTACTTTCATCTTTCTGCCTTTAAATATTTAACTCTAAAGTGGGAAGGTTTTTGTGGTATAGCAATTTCAAATGAAGTTTTTCAGAGAGGTCAAGGGAGAAACATTCTAAACAGAATGATTTTTAAACCTCAACTGTATTTTTCAGGGGAGAAGATACCAAATAAAAGTTCTTTTGTTAAAAAACAAAGAACACATATTATAGCAGTTATAAGCAGCCAATCACACACTACAAGCTATGCCTCAGAATCCAAGTGTAAATCTTTTTTCTTCTGAATTTACCACCAGGCAGAATGTAGATAATTCTCTCACCAGTGCTTAAAGAATGACTCAAACAGAGTCATTTATTTTCTTTACCTGGACGTCTGATGGCAGGATCAGGATCAAGGGTCTTTTTCAAATATTCTGTTAATGTTTGCAAATTTGCATCACTGAGCTCCATTGTTATATACTCCTAAGAAAAAGAAAGAAACTTGGGTAGCTGGTCACTTAGGTTTAACAAGCTTACATTGAGGATTTTCCTCTCCTTGAAAGCCATGTATTTATTATGTTTTCAATAGGGACTATAAGCCTAATTCTTAGCTGAGACAAAAGCCCAATATAAGCATAGATAGCCCTTGGAGTATAAGACTAATTTTGTCATCCAGGCACATAAACATGGGTCAGACCCACGTTAATTCTTTGAAATATTTCTGATTATGATTTTATGAGTTTTACTGCATTAATCAATGAGTACATAAAAGGAAAAAAAACCACAAAATAGTTTTAATATTTATTGAGCATATAAAAACATCAAAATTTTCAACATTAACTGGCTTTTGGTGTACAAAGTCTAAGAAAAAACAGGAATAAATTCCCATATGAAAGTACCAACAGCTCTCTACAAAAAAAACCTTTACTTCAATTATCGCACCTCAGGCAGTCTGCACACATGACAACAGCACGCTGCAGACACATGCATCACTTACACTGACAACACATGTCTTTTGCTTTCCTGTTCTCTTTGTAGGACACACTTGACATCTCAGTGGTCTTGCTGTTTTCTCTGGAGGTTCATATTATAATATACAATGTGTAGTTAACAAGAACACAAAATATCAGCAACAATTATTAAATCTTAGTATGTACTGTGCGTTTAGAATAGACATCAACATTGTCACATCCTGTGTACTTCCTTACCTAAAAGATAACACCAGAAATAAATTCCTATGTGATAAGTTTTGCTTGTCTTGCTAGTGTAAGAACCTGAAAGAGTAAATAAAATCTGAAAGGTATAATACTGTGAAAGGAAAAAGCTCTTTTCAAAGGGAAGGAAAAACGGATGAGGAAAAGGCTGGGGGTGGGGGGAGATATTTTTATGTATGCAAGATGGCTTAACTGCACTGCTGATTTCTGCTGGTCTACAGAGAGTACCAGTTGATGCTTAAATTTTTCTTCTTGTCCTTTTTAATTTCTTCTAACTTTTAAAACTAATTTTGCATACTTATATCTGATGCTTTAAACAACTAATCTGAAGCCAACATTATGTCATACAATTTTTGTTTTTGTTTACTATCTTATATTGTCTTTATTTTTTTATTTTTGGCTGTACCAGGGATAGAACTCAGGACCTTGCAATTGCCAGCCAGGCGCTTACACCACTGAGCTATATCCCCGGCCCCCCTTGTATTCTCTTTAGATAATAATAAAAAAGCATTGCTTCAACTGTCCCACACAGTCTTCAAACATAACAACTGCATGTTCCACTCCATATATCTGTGGTTAGCTCTCCTTTCCTATGTGGCAGTCTTGTTACCACTCTTCTGTTCCTACTTTGTTAGGAGCTTCCTACTAACTTGTACAATAAGTATTTAGCAGGGAGATACCAATAAAATGCAGTATCAAATATGTAATGACTGCTCAGAATAGACATCAACATTTTCTTTTCTTTTTTTAAAGACAGTGTATGGCAATGTAGTTCAGACTGGCCTTAAATTCACTATGTTGTCTAGGTTGACCTCAAACTCACTGTGATCCTTCTGCCTTAGTCTTGGAATGCTGGGATTACAGGTGTGTACCACCATGCCTGGTAACATCAATATTTTCACGCCAGCTGTTTACTTCCCTATATTTTCTTATAGAGTAGAGTTAACATCTTTTTTTGTTTTCCTGTTGTAGTAGATCTTTGCAATTTGTACCTGCCTGTTCACCTGTCAGTTCACCACTGTACTGCACAACTTTTTTTTGTATAGTTCCCTGGGCAGAAACTTTTTTGCTGTTCTGTTATAAATGGTGTCTTAGGAACTCCAGTCCCAATCCTTCAAGAAATTTTCTTAATCTATTCCACGTTTGGTTTTGTTGAGGTTTCCTTATCAACATTTCCATCATGGTGAAATGTTGACATCAGAAGCATCAATTTGCTTTTCCTTGCCATGCAGAACACAAGCCCAATGTTTTGTCTTTCTGAAATGCTAAGGTTGTACTATACAATTCTGTTTTGAAATTGCAACATTCCATTTGGAATTTCTGCTTTGTTCCTGTGTACAGTTCCTGTGCTGGTCAACTTGTGATGTTTGCAAATGTAACATCAACTGGAAATTGTAAGCCAATTGTCAAATGTCACCTTCAAATTACTTTGGAAGATAGAAGCAACAAGTCTGTTCACAACATCATGCCTGGGAGATAGCTCAGTGGCATAAGCTGAGTTTATGATCCCTGGTACTGAAAGGGGGGGACCTTTACTCAATTTATTACTGTAAGAATAAGGACCTGATGGCTGAGTTCCAGGATAAATGCCTAAACTGAGAGAGAAATGTATAAGGGCATACACTTTTATCCATTACTTTTCCATGTCTTTTTTTTTTTTTTTTCTCCTGTATTTTAGGGAAGGGTCATAGGGTATTCAAGGTCTTACTACTAGATCAGACTCATAGTGATATGCCTGTTTACAACCTCTCAAGAGCTGATATTTCAGGCATGAGCCACCATGCCCAGTCTCAATCAGTGTCTCAAGTGCACCCTGGGGGCAAGGCCAGCATCCCAGCCCCTGTCCCTACTTGCAGGTGTTTTAATCTGCTGAACTATTTGGCCAGCCCTCATGTCTTTTTTTTTTGTACTGGGGATCAAATTTAGGGCTTTGCAGGGGCTGGGAGATGGTTCACTAGAATAAACATTTCCCTGGTAAGCGCAAGGGCCTGAGTTCAATCTCTGGTTCAGGTAAATAAAGAAAAAAAAAAAAAAATTTGAGGACTTTGCACTTGCCAGGTAGGCACTTATGCTGCTAAACTATATCCCCAGCCTTTTCACACAGCTCTTTACATTCCTGTGATCACCATGAGAAATCTGTGCTAGGAAAAGCAGACCTATGAATGTTTTCAGTTCAGTTAGTGAGGTGTCATAATAAGTACAGTTTTGAATATGGCTTTAGTCTGTAGAAAATTCTATAGAACATTTTACTTGTTGGGTATGGTGGCACATACCTGTAATCCCAGCACTCAGAAGGCTAAGGCAGGAGGACTGTCATGCATTCAAGGCCAGCCTGGGCTATATAAGCAAGTTTTTTTTTTTTTTAAATGCATTTAGTACAGCGTCTACAGGGTTTCACTACACAGCTCAGACTCGTAGTGATCCTCCTGTTTTCAACCTCCCAAACTCTGGGATCTCAGGTGGACACCACCATGCCCAGTCTCAATCTTCTCAGAGTACCCCAAGGGCAAATCCAGCAGGACAAGCCAGGGATCAAATCCAAACCCAGCCCCTGTGCTCTGCCTAAGCACACGCTTTAGCGCCTGAGCTATCTGGCCGGCCCTATATAATAAGCAAGTTTAAAGCTAGCCTTCACTACACAGTAAGATCCTGTCTTAGAACCTTTACTTGCGTTTTAGCCTTTGTGTATTTCACAGCATCCTGTAGCATTTCATCTGTTATAATTTCCAACAATGAATGGCAATGCTGGCGTTCTGTCCAATATGCTTCACTCTTGCCAAAACCATCATTATTTTCAGACCAGTTCCATTTGGTTGTATGGCCATTTCAACGTCTCAAATATGTATTCATATTGCTGTTTTCTTTGACATCTGAAGTTGCTCCACTTCATTGTCACAGGAACTTTGGCTCACATGGCCAATGCCAAAGTTGTTGTCACTCTCATCATTATCGTACACCCACACTACTCTTCTGCTACAAAGCATGTATGGTACCATAATGGGTCATCCTCATCATCCATGCATGAGTAATCTGATGATTCACTGACCTCATCCAAAACTTCACATTTTGTGCCACTGTACTGAACTGGGCTACTTCTACCAAAAAAATCAAAAGAAAAAAATCCTAGAGTGGTATGGCTCTATTGAACCCTTGGTAATGCTCAGATTAAAAAAAAAAAAAAAAAGTTAGCTGGAGCATAAAGATGAGTTAAATCCGATTTTGACACTTGCCAATGTGCATGTTGTTCTTTATACCAAGTGGGTAAAACACAGACTGCTTCCTATATACCTCAAGGAAAGGTGCTGAGACACACAGCCAGGTAATATAACAATGAAGTACAAATTTGCAGTAGAAAAGTAAGGGATGGGTCTGCTGGATCCAGGGTTACACTTTAAGGGTTAAAGGCAAAAAAAGTGACCAGGAGTAGATGGCACATCCCTAGAATCCCAGCACAAGGGAGACTGAGGCAGAAGGACTGATGATTAGCTCACTGAGAAGGCCCTGAGTTCATTCCCCGCAGTACCACCTACACCATTACAACAAAATTCTAAGAGCGAACATTTCATGATTTTAACAACATACAGAAAATAGTTGAGGGACTGATTAAAATTACCAGTAAACTTACCTGATTTAATATTATCAAAAGAGGGAGGGCTAATGAAGGTTGAAAAAAAATTAACTATGAGAAGAACTTATAAAGCCCACAAGAAATTAAAATTTTTTGGTTTTGTTTTGGAAGTCATCTCACTTCATTGCATAGGCTAGCCTTTAACTCCTTAGATCAAATTAACCTCTTGCTTCAATTTCCCAAACAGCTGGAACTTCAGGTCCATGCCACTACTCTGCTGAGAAATTAAAATTTTATGCAGTTAATATATGCACTGAGCTAATGATGCAGGTTAATGGCAGTGTACCTGCTTAGCATGTGCAAAGGCTCTAGGTTCAATCTCTAGCACTGAAAACAGGCTGGGGAAATGGCTCAGTAGAATAAGTGCTTCCCTGGCAAGCTCAAGGGCCTGAGTTCAATTCCCGGTTCTGCCATAAATAAATAAATATAAAAAAGAAAGAAAGCAAAGAATAAAAAATTCTGAAATTAAAGTAAAGGCTGGGGAGATAGCTCAGCAGTCTAAGCACCTTCCTGGTAAGTGCAAGGACTGGGGTTCAATCCCCCATACTGCATGACATGCCAGCCACTGAAGCTGGGCATGGTGGCGCACAACTGTAATCCCAGTGCTGGGGAGGCTGATACAGGAGGATCACTACAAGTTCAAACTGTATAGTGATACCCTGTACCAAATAAATAAATGAATAAATAAATGTAAAAATTATTTTGTATACAATATGCAATAAATACCTATAAACAACATCCTGAAGTAATGTGTATCAAATAAGAAGCACTGGAAAACTGAAGCACTGGAAAAGTGATTGTCTTTAGGATGATATGCATGCTTCAAGTGGTACTGAAAGCCGCACTGATGGATATTTAATAATAAATATGTTATTAATATAAAAAAACTACATAGAGGGACATAATTCTAGAGTTTAAAAAATGATAGCTGTGATTATGATTTAGAAAACATTTTCAGCAGGGCATGGTAATAAATGCCTGTAATCTCACTCTGGAAGACTGAGGCAGGAGGGATGGCCAATTCAAACCTAGCCTGCGTAGGCCAGGGTGATAGCTCAGCAGAATAAACACTTGCCTGGCAAGTGCAGGGTCCTGAGTTCAATCCCTGATACCAGAAAAAATAAAAATAAATAAATAAACCTAGCTTTCATGACTCAGTGAATTAGCAAATCTCCGTCTCAAAATAAAAAGGAAAAGGCTGAGACACTTCAGAGGCCCTGGATTTAATTAATCTATAGTACCAAAAAACAACAAATAAAAAACTTAAAGCTTAAACTGCCCTTACATCACAACTTACAATGACTGATCCAAAAAGTTCACATCTAACAATAGGAATTTTGGCATACATAAAATATGGCATATATAAAACAGGCTAAGAAATATCCAAACAGCTCAAGAAATTTAGCATAAAGTATGTCTATATCTATTAACAGTATACAATGCTATGTACGAGAAAATCATTGAGTGTAAGTTTTAAGTATTCTTACCACATCCATAACTCATTATCAATTTAAAAAAAGAGAAATGTTGCCAGGCATGGCAGTGCATGCTGTACACAGCAGTTATTCATGAAGCTGAGGCAGAAAGACCACATTTGAGGTTAACTTGCCAATTTACAGAATCAGCCTCAAAATAAAAAGGGCTGAAGGCATAGCTCAAGTGTTATAGCACTAGTCTAGTGTAGGGAAAAGGGTCTGTAGGTAAGGAAAGAATAGAATAAGGGCCTCATTAGGCCTTCTGAGAAATGAATACAGTTAAAATCTGATTGGAAAAACAAACAAACAAACAAAAACCTGATGGAGGAAATAATTAACAAGACAAAAGCAGGATTGCTAAACTGAGTAAGAGGAAGCTCGGGGTCCTAGCCAATTCAGCCCCCCTTCCTACATCCAGTAGAATGTAAAAGAGATCAAAGGGGAAAGGTGGCACATTACCTAAAAGTGCTCCATACAGGACCAGGGATTTAGCTCAGTCTGGCAAGCATGAGGTCTAAGGTTGGATTCTTCGTAATTGCCCCCTCCATCTCTCTCTCTCATTCACACCTATGCACTCACAAACACATTATGCATGTATTCTCACTCTAGAGTCACTGTATTACTGTGCTACATATACATATCCCTAACTTGACTTTCCAACCAACCTATAAATCCCAGATAAGGCTCTGACAAGGACAAGCAGGTGAGAGAAAAATCAAACATCAAAGCTCACCTAAGAATGTGCAAGGAGGAAATGGTGCCCGGGTTAAGAGTGCCGGGGCCC
>PVKA01023845.1:23102-35250 GCA_004027165.1 Ctenomys sociabilis | reverse complement strand
AAAAAAAAAAAAAAAAAAAAAAAAAAAGAAAGTGGTTGGTGGGAGACAGGTCACGGTGTGTACAACTGCAGTCTCAGCTCAAGGAGGAGCGCTGGGAGTTCAAGGCCTGCCTGAACTACATAGCGAGATCGTGTTAAGACATTAGTCCATGGAGTCTTTTTGTTGAGTTTCTTTTTGTTGCAGTAAATACAGTTTTGAAAGAAGTTTGGCTTTTCTTTCCCCATTTATCCTGTTTCACATACGCCATTAAAAACATATTCTTTTTTTTTTCTTTTCATTTATTTATTTATTTTGTATTTAGGACAGGGTCTACAGGGTGTACAAGGTCTCACTACATAGACTGGAGTAAGGATTCTCCTGTTTTCAGCCTCCCAAGTGCTGGGATTACAGGCATGTGTCACCACGCTCAGTCTCAATTGTGGTCTCAGCGCGCCCCAGGGGCGGGGCTGGCTGCTGCGCTCTGCCTAAACAGGCGCTTTAATCCGCTGAGATATCTGGCTGTCCCTAAAGACATGGTCTTATATCACTTTAACAGTTGAATTCGTGTGTTTAAACATAAATCTGCTCAATTAAAATCAAGATTTGGGGGCATTAAAAATGGCAAAGTTATACTTACCTGGCAGGGGACCTACCATGATTAGAAAAATGGCAAAGATGGGGCTGGGGAGATAGCTCAGTGTTCTAAGCGCTGCTTGGCAAGCTCAAGGACCCAAGTTTGATTCACAGTACTGCGTGCTGTGCTGTTCCTGGAACCCTGGGCACACCCTGCCGACCCTAAAACTGGACATGGTGATGCATGCCTGTAATCCCAGTGTTGGGAAGGCTGAGACAGGAGGATCACTAGTTGGAGCTGCTTAACAAGTCCTAGTACCAAATAAATAAATAAATAAATAAATAAGCAAGTGAATAAATAAATAAATAATTTAAAATAAGGTAAAATAAACAGACAAAAACTAAATAAAACCAATGGCAAAAATATTTGAAGGAAAAAAAACGTTAAAAAGCCAGGCGTGGTGGCGCATGCCTGTAATCCCAGCACTCAGGAGGCTTGAGGCAGGAGGATTGTTGTGAGTTTGAGACCAGCCTGAGCTACAAAATGAGCTTAAGGCCAGCCTGAACTGCATAGTGAGACCCTGTCTCAAAAAGAAAAAAAAATAATAAAATAAAATTTTTTTGAAGAGTCAAAAGGAGAAACATAAACAAGTGCATAAGATGTTTAATGAACTGAAAGAAGGTTTAATTCAACAGATAAAGGATTTTGCTAATGAAATGCTCTACAAGCGTAAAGAAAAAATGAATGATAAAACTAATTGAATTAAGGGCTGGCCAGATAACTCAGTGGACTAAAGCGCCGACCTAGGCAGAGTGCAGCGGCCAGAGTTCGATCCCCGGCATGCCTTGCCGGCCCCGTTCCTGGGGCACAGCAGTTGAGACTGGGCCTGGTGGTGTATGCCTGTAATCCCAGTTCTTGGGATGCTGAAAACAGGAGAATCACTACGAGTCTGCTCTATGTAGGGAGACCTGTAGATCCTGTACTAAATACAAAAAAATATATTAAAAAAAAAAAAAAACCTAATTGAATTAAGGGAGACATAAGATGTGACTGATCACTTTGGTAAAAAATTAGAAAGTATGGAAAGAAAACAAGGGGCCAGGGAAATATCTCAGTAGAATAAGTGCTTCCCTGGCAAGCTCAGGGTCCTGAATTCAATCCCCAGTACTGGGGGTAGGGGGGAAGCAAGTGGGAATGGATGATATGCGAAACTCAATGGAAAGCATGGGGAACAGACTTGACCAATGTGAGGACAGAGTCCTCAAATAGAAGAGAAGGTGGATGTAGTAGACTCTAAACTAAACAATCCCCCAACACTGAGGAGACACCAGGTAAGCTGCATCCAACAGCTGCTAGATGACTTCGAACAAAACAAAACAAGCCGGATGTGATGGTACAGCCTGTACTCCCACCACTTAGGAAGCTGAGGCAGGAGTGCTGCAAGTTCATTGTCAGTCTGGGCTACTGTTATGGCTTATGCCTAGATGTCCCCTCCTCTCCAAAAAAGCTCTATTTTCAGAGGTGGCTAGACCTAGAGTGTGTGATGCTGGGATTAAGGCTGTGTGGTTACTAACCAGTCCACTGATTGATTTGGCACTGCCCTAATACCCTAATCCTGGTAGCTTAGATGCAACATAAAAGGCTCAGAAAGATGCTGTTCAGGTCCCTTTGCTCTTACTGCTTTTGCCGTCTTTCTCTACCATGAGCTGTTCTGCCTCTGCCATGCCACCCTGCCTTAGAGCTAGCCGAGCACGGGCTGAAACCCCTAGAACTGTGAGATAAATAAACATTTTCTTCCTTAACTTGGGGTGTTGGGTATTTTGTATAAGCTCAGACAAAAGTAACTAGGACAGCTACATACTGAGTTCAAGACCAACCTAAACCACACAGTGAGGCCTGTGTCAAAAACAAAACAAAACAACAACAACAAAAACTCCTTGAAATTATAGAAAACATTAGAAGATGACTTAGAAGTATTAAAAATGTATTCACTGAAATCCTAGTGGAAAATTTTCCAAATGTAGAGAAAAATTTCAGTGTTCAAGTATAAGACATCTAGAATGCCAAAAAAAAAAAAAAAAAACCTCTCCATGACACACCATAATGAAAATTCCAGAAATTCAACAGGAAAAGCCAGGCATGGTGGTGCATACCTATAATCCCAGCACTAGGGAGGCTGAGACAGGAGGATTTTTGTGAGTTCAAGACCAGCCTGAGCTACAAAGTGAGCTTAAGGCCAGCCTGAACTGCATAGTGAGACCCTGTCTCAAAAAGACAAAAAAAAAAAAAGGAAAAAAATTCAACAGGAGATAATACTAAAAGTTGTAACCTATAAAGGGAAGCCGATCAGAGCAACTACAAATTTTTCAGCACTAACCTTAAAGACCAGAAGAGATTGCAACAAAAGTTTTTAAGTCTTAAAGGAAAACAATTGTCAAACCAGACTTTATATCCTGCAAAATTAGCTTTTATATTTGATGGAGAAATAATGACTTCCCATGACAAAGAAATTCTAAAGAAATTCATGACCACTAAATCAGCATTGCAGAAAAAAAATAAGGACATTTTAGAAAGAGACAAGGAGGCCACCAGCAACCCACACACAAAAGCCTAAAGGAAAATATATGTATAACTACGATAACAGTTAAACAAAAGGAAAAAATAATCAGCTCCAGAAAAATAATGCTATAACAGGACTCAATAAACACTTTACAATAACAATTCTCAATGCTAGTGAGAAGTTCCCCTATGTCTTTCCCCTGTTAGAATGACATAGACTGGCAAATTGGATTTAAAAAAAAGGCCAAGGAGATAGCTCAGAGGCATAAGCACCTGCCTGGAAAGCACAAGGTCCTGAGTTTGATCCCAGGTACTGTAAAAAATATGCAGCCAAAAAAAAAAAAAAAAATGCAGCCAGACATGATGGCACACACCTGTAATCTCAGCCCTTGAGACATTAAGCCAGGAGGATCACTGTGAGCTCAAGGCCAGCCTAAACTGTCATTCTCATAGTCAGAACCTGTCTCAAAAAACTACATCCAAACAAAATAAAAATCCAAGTACAGGTCTGGGGAGATAGCTCAGTGGTCTAAGCACCTGCCTGACAAGCACAAGGACCTGAGTTCAAGCCCCAGTACTGCATGCTATGCTGGCCCCAGAACACCTGGGTGTGCTGAGCCGACCACCAAAACTGGGCATGTTGTACATGCCTGTAATCCCAGTGCTGAGGAGGTTGAGACAGGAGGATCATTATGAATCCAAGCTGTGGACTGAGACCCTGTGCCAAAAACATAAATAAATAAAAGATATTTTTAATCCAAGTATATAAAACCTACAGGAGACATATTTCATCCAAAAGAAGTACATGGACTAAAGTGAGAGATTGAAAAGTGATACTTTGCTGGGCGTGGTGGCGCATGCCTGTAATCCCAGCACTGGGGAGGCTGAGGCAGGAGGATTGTTGTGAGTTCGAGACCAGCCTGAGCTACAAAGTAAGCTTAAGGCCAGCCTGAACTGGATAGTGAGACCCTGTCTCAAAAAGACAGAAAAAGAAAAGTGATACTTCATTCACCTGGAGCCTGAGAACAAGCAAGGGAAGCTGTCTTATTTGCAGGCTTCAAGCCAAAATCAGTCAGAAGGGGCAAAGACGGACAAGGCACAACTCAATAGGAAAAGATAAGAGTTGCAAATGTCTATGCATGCACTGAATATCTGTGTATCCAAATTCATAAATCAACGGTCGGGGAGATGGCTCAGTGGAATAAGCGCTTCCCTGGCAAGCACAAGGGCCTGAGTTCAATCCGAGGTTCCACCAAAACAAACAAATAAATAAAACAAAATCATAAATCAAGAACCACTGGACTTAAAGGGATAAACACATGCAGTCATAGTGAGCCTGTTTTGTTTTGTTTTTCAGTACAAGGGATGAAACTTGGGACCTTGCACTTGCCAGGCAGGTGTTTATGTCATTCAGCTGTCTCCCTGGCTCCATAGTGAGGAGTTTTAATAACTCACTGTCATGATTAGACAGGTCATTGGGGCAAAAAGATGTCAAAGAAACATTGGAGTTAAACTACCCCACTGGAAAAATGACAACAAATATCTAGAGTTTCATACAAAAATCAACACATTTTTCCTGAACAGCGCATGAAATTTTCCCCCATATAGATCCCATCTTAGGCTATAAAGCATGCATAAATAAATACAAAAGAATGAAAATAATCCCCCACATGCTATTAGATCATAGCAGAATGAAGCTAGAAATCACCAGCATATAATCCTACTACCTAAGAGGTGGTGGTGCACACCTATAATCCTGCCACTCGGGAAGCTAAGGCTGGAAAATCATGGCTTTAAGGTCAGCCTGAACTGTATAGCAAGATTGTGTCTCAGAACACACACACACACACACACACACACACACACACACACACACGCACGCACACACGCATGCATGCACACCACACATACACATCAAAAGCTATACATGAGGGACCGGGGCAATGACTCAGTGGAATAGGCACTTCCCTGGTAAGTGCAAGAGCCTGAGTTCAATCCCCGGTTCTGAAAAAAAAAAAGCTGTATGCGATGCAAATGCATGGATTTTAAATAATACGTTACTGAATAATCAGTGGACCACAAAGAAATCAGGGAAGAAATCTTAAATGTTTCTAGAATTAAATGATAATGGAAGAACAACATGTCAAAACCCATAGGACAGGGCCAGTCAGACAAGCCAGTGGACTAAAGTGCCTGCTTAGACAGAGCACAGCAGCTAGGGTTCAATCCCTGGCTTGCTGTGCCAGACCCACAAGACAGTGATTGAGACTGGGTATGGTGGTGTGCGCCTGTAATCCCAGCGCTTGGGAGGAAAAGCAGGAAGGATTGCTCCAAGTCTGATCTGTGTAATGAGACCCTGTAGACCCTGTACTAAATACATAAAAAAAAAAGAAAGAAAGAAAAAGGCCACCTTGGGGAATGCAGTGAGACCTCATCTTGAAACACACAAGGCCAAAAAACAAACAAAAACCTATGGGGTTTATCTGGTAGGTGACATTGTCACGATGCACAGTTTTCCATTGAGGAGACAGAGGACTCAAGCTCCTACCCAAGATCACAGAGTGGGACTTGAATTCCCTTCCAGCCCAGCCAGGGTCCAGTGGATGCATCAGGAGGAGCATGGCACGACTGCGAGGAGCAAGACTCTGGGGGAACCTAGCTGAGTCTTGGCTTCCTCATCTGTCAGTGGGACAATATAATTCCAGATACGAGGGAGACTGAGGTAGGAGGATCATAAGTTCAAGTCCAGCCAGAACAATTTTGCAAGACTCTGTCTCAAAATAAAACAACTGTATAAGGGGTGAGATTATCGCTCGGTTGTAGAGCACCTGCAGGCTCATTCCTCATTACTGCAAAAACAAACAGATGGAGGGGCCGGGGAGATGGCTCAGTGGAGTAAGCGCTTCTCTGGCAAGTGCAAGAGCCTGAGTGGAAAAAAAAAATGAATAACTAAATAATTAAAGAATGAACGAATGGACAATGAAGTGGGGCAGTACACGACCTTGTCTGAGCACAGGCTCCTTGAGGGCATGGGATTCAGATTCCCAGGTCTGGGTGCATGCGCAGTGCATGTGTCTGCACCTGTCTTCTCCTGGTATATGCGCGCGATCTGGAAGGGCCCTGAGAGGCAGAGGGCACTGGCGAGTCTTTGTCTTCACCAGGTAGCACCACGTGGGTCTAGAGTTGTGGCACCAGCTAACTCTCCTGCCACTGAGTCCTAAGCAGTTCCCACTGTTCCACTTCACTGTGGTACTGTGAGGGTCTCCGGGTTTCCCCACACTGAGGCACGTTCTCTCCACACACAGCTGTGGAGGTGCGATGAGAGGGATGGACTGCAAGCAGTCGTGTAGGGCCGCAGAACCTGGCAAGGAAAAACTCACTTGGAAGGTACCTTGCTCGTGGAGGCGCAAACACCAAACAATGCCACGAGAGAGGCTTTCACAAGCAGCAGAACTATTTTAAAGGTAAACTGATTAAAAGAGAGGACAGTGATTCTTTCTCAGGAAGAAGAAGTCTTGAAAGCAGGACCTGCAGAAGGCTGGAGAGGTGTCCACTGCCATATTCCTTACTGAGAGTACAGGAAGTACTTCAGAATGAATAAATATGGGCCAGGGAGGTAGAAAAGCAGCACGATGCTGACCTGGCAAACCCAAGGTCCTGAGTTCAACTCCTGGTACTAAAATAAAATAAAAGGAATTAATATGTACAGAGGGCACCAAAAACCCGAAGAGCTCTTGGATGAAAGATCCAGTCTCCCCCATCCCATTACTGGAGACTGAACCTAGAACCTTCACACTGAGCTACATCCCCAGCCATTTTTAATATATTTTATTCTTTATCTGGAGACAGGGCCTTACTCAGCTGAACTGGCTGGGCTTCATTTCCTGTCCTCCTGCACCAGCCTCCCAGGTGCGACAGGATTACAGCCACGGGGCACCATACCAGGTGGTCCACACTCCTTTGGGGCCCCTGGGAAGCAGAGCGAGGCCTAAAGGTGGCCGCCCAGCTGGCCCAGCTTCTGCAGGCAGCAGCCTGAGGTGAAGGTAGGTTGGGAGGGGACCCTTCCTGCCCTCTCCTCTGCTTCCTTGAACTGTTGCCTTTCTGGTCCCCACTGTTGACTCCTACTCTAGCCTAGAAGGTTGGTTGGGGCCTGGGAGATGGCTCAGTGGAATAAGTGCTTCCCTGGCAAACACAAGGGCCTGAGTTTGATCCCTTGTTCCACAAAAAAAAAAAGGTTGGGAAGCTTAGGTCCTCAGCACTGCCCCCACAAGGGGGTAGGGGTAGGGGGGTGGTATTTCAAATGCCATCTGCAGGAGACAGATTCCAGCTCCAGCTAGGAGGCTACAGCTGTCCCTGTACTGGAGCAAGCTGCCAGCAGAGGGGGTGAGGACCCTGTTATTGGACATGTTCACCCCTTTTGGGGTCTGTTCTAAAGGTTTGCGGTGTCCCTATCAGCCAGCATTCCTAACCGTCTACAAAAGAATGAGTGGTGCTCCCAAGGTCACCCTCTGCCCTCTCTGGAGACCTGTAACCCAAACTATCCTCAGAGGGTTCCTTGGACCAAAGCAAATTCTAGCACTCCCCTGTTGTGTGGGCTTTCACTGTGGTAAGGAGAAAGAACCAGTAGTCGTGCCCCTAGCAGACCAGGAGGGGGGGTCTCAGAGGTGAAGCAGGGTTGAGCCGGCAGGCTGGGCTGCAGGATGGCTCTGTGCCTTTCTTCCCAGGACCCTCTGGGCCAGGGCAGTGCACAGCTCTTTCGAGGACACTGGCCTCTCCCTTCCATCCCTTTGATGGGACTCCTTGCCAGGGAAGCGCTTATTCCACTGAGCCATCTCTCCGGCCCCTCCATCTCTTTGTTTTTGCAGTATTGAGGATTTTTTTTTTTTTTTTTTTTTTTGTCTTTTTGAGACAGGGTCTCACTATGCAGTTCAGGCTGGCCTTAAGCTCACTTTGTAGCTCAGGCTGGTCTCGAACTCACAACAATCCTCCTGCCTCAGCCTCCCGAGTGCTGGGATTACAGGCATGCGCCACCATGCCCGGCTAGTATTGAGGATTGCGCCTACCGGTGCTCTACCACTGAGCTATGAGGTATACAGGGGCTGTATACCTGCAAGAGGTCTGAGATCAAGGGAGTGAGCAGCAGAGACTGTGAGAGCACACAGAGGTGTCAGGTCTGCAGAGACCAAATGAAGGGGGGGGGGGGGCTCTGGAAGGAACACTGGCCTGTCCAGGGCAGCTGGGGCGAGGGGATGTATATTTATCTCCTGAGCTGGTAGTAGTAAAAATAACCAGGGGCCCTGAGTAACCCAAGCTTCCCAGCCTTCTAGGCCCATGTGGGGTCCATCCACAGAGACTAGAAGGATGGTGCAATGAGGGAGAAGGGCACAGGGCAAGGAAGGTCGCCTGCAGCCCTGTCCCCCACAGGGGTTGCTGCTTGCAGGGGCTGGAAGGCTGGTGGCCCACAGGCTGGCTGGAGGGATTAGGAAGGAAGAGGAGGTGGAGGGGAGCCAGGCAGGAACAATGCTGGCTCCCAGCCAGGAGCTGAGTTGAGTGGGGGACTAAGGAGAGTAGGGAAGGGGAGAGGAGAGAAAGAGAAGACAAAGAGAAAAGTTTGTCAGAGTTTTCCTGCCTGGCTTTCTGTTCTAGCCTCTTCTCAGGCCCTGAGCCCCTGGGGGGAGGAGCCTGCCCTGTCACCCTTGAGGAGCAGGAGGCGCTTAGCCTCTCAGGAGGATTTCTCAGAGGAACCGGGCACTGTTGGGGAGGAGTGAGCCACTGTGGGCCGGGAAGTCCCAGCCTCCATGGGTTGTGGGACCTGTTCTTGCCAGAGACAGAGTGCTAGACGTGATGACCTCACTTTCTGCCTGTGTTTCCACAGCTCCTTGGCTGACTCCCGCGCTGGGATGGCAGCAGGACAGCTGCAGGAGTTTCCCTCAAAGATTTAGCCTGTGCTTGCAGCAGCGAGGAAGAGACCCGAGCAGAAGTCAGGCAGGCATTGGACGGAGGCAGCTGAACAGGCTGGCATGGCTAGAGAGGGCTCTCCTAGGCATCTGGTCCCCCCACCTTTGTCCTGGGGGCCACCCTGGCTCTAGAGCAAGGGGGTGAGTGAGGCAAGAAACTCATGTTTGGTTTTGTAGGGCTCAGAAGACACTTTGTCAGTGGTAGAAGGAACTCTGAGTCGGGGGTCCTCTATCCTGACTGGGTCACAATTGGTGCTCAGCACTTTCCTGGGGAATAAATGAAGCCCAGCTCCTCAAGGCTGGGCACCCCCAGTGCATGTCAGAAGTTTGCTAACAGTCGTGATCCTCATGCCCAGGTTTGGCAGAGGTGGGGCAGCCCGGCCTCTCTGGACCTCCTTATCTCAGGCACATCCTTGGTGAGCTGAGGGTCATTTGGTAGGCTGAGCTGGACACCTGAGGGATCTCCTGGGTCCCTGTTGCCCCAGACTGGCCCAGGGAGGGTAACTCTTCTCCCAGGCAGCTCCGAGCGTGACTATGAAACAGACTGACGTTTCTTCCCACCCAAGCACCCTCCCTTGCTGGGGAGGAAGAGGATGTGGTGGGGTCAGGCTGACACCTGTTGGGGCTGGCAGGTTTGTAGGAGCCTGCACAGCCCCTCCTACATGCGGATGATTGTCCTGACCCCTGCCCACCTCCAGCTGGCCATGCCTCCTTGGGGTTCTCACTTAATTTGGTTTCAGCTCACACAAGTGGCACAGCCCCTGAGGTCCCTTCTTTCTGGGACTCTGCTCTCCTGTTCTAGAATTCCCAGCTTCTAAGATTGCACCTTGGGTGGCAAAAGGCAGGGCTCCTTGCCGTGACAGCTGTCAGCTTGAGTCACCAGCCACAGCCCTGTTGGCTCACACACCTCTCACCGCAGAGGCTGGCACGGGAGCCCAGGCTGCATCGAGACGGATGTCCCCGATGGCTCCCAGCATCTTTGCCTCTTTCCTCCAGGGTCTCCTCATTCTCCCTTCCAGAGGCTGAAGAAAGCTGGCCATTTGGAGGGATGGGATAGGAGCAAGGAGTAGCCTGAGGTTTCAGGGATCAGGCAAGGACAGAGGTCAGGCAGGCATTTGATGAGGAGTGGGAAGAATGGAGATGGCCTTTTGCAATCCCTTCCCTTGGAGGAGTCGGGGCTGCTCTCCCAGGGATGAGAAAGGAGGGCATGGAGATGAATGATGGCTGAAGAGGAGAGCGGGGCTGGGGTTAAGTGGGGTCAACTCTCTCTCACCAGGCCCCCTTCGGTGCCAGAGCTGGGCTACGGGCTGCCCCACCGTGGAGTACAATGGGGAATCAAAGTAGCTGTGGGGCTTGGGAAAAGGACCAGGCCATGGGAAATGGAGGGGTGGGAGGGGTGCCTGGTTCCAATTACCCAGGGAAAACCCAAGGGGGCTTGCCTCATGCCAGGCTTTTCTGGAGGAATGCAGGGAGGGGGCACAGGAAGCACAAAACAGAGAGAGGGCTCCTTAGCTTCAGCCTTTGAGTAAAAGCAATGGGGCAATGGGGCTTACCCAGAACAGGGAGATCAAGTTTAGGAAGACCCAGGGGCTGGGGAGATAGCTCAGTAGAATAAGTGCTTCCCTGGCAAGCACAAGGAACTTGAGTTCAATCCCCCATTCTGAAAAAAAAAAAAAAAAAAAAAAAAAAAGGTTAGGAAGACCCAGCCTGGTCCTAGGCCATGGAAAAGATGCCAGGGAAGGGAGAGCTGCCCCCTGCCATCCTGGCCTGGGGAGACCTTGGCAGCTTGGCAAGGGGTGGGGTGCTGTCGCCTGCCAGGTTTCTGCTGCTGCCTGGGAAGGGCCCAGCCCAGAGATCTTTATCCAGGGCAGGAACGGAACAGGTTTCTCGACTGGCAGCGCCAAGGGGGACAGGGCAAGAGGAAGCCAAAAGGTCAGGAGGGCAGTGCCAGTCCTGAAAGAGGGGCAGGAAGCCCTGGCCAGGGGGCCCTGTGGGTCCATGGAGCTCTCTCAGCTCCTCTGCTGAGGCTGTGTCACTCCCTTAGTTGGCTATGAGGAGTCATCTGTATCTTTGCTCTCCATGTGAAGGACCTCCTGTCTCTAGATGCCCCCCATCCTGACCCTCATGCTCAGGTGGGAGGCCCGGCCAGGAGAAATACCTGGTTGGACTCAGCTCCTCCTCCCCGCCCCTCCCCCAACCTCCCCCACACTCTGCAGGTCCTGAGGTCACTCAGGAGGAGCCAGAGAGGGACTCAGGCCACTGCTCAGAGGCAGCTCCCTTTCATCCCCTGCCACAAAAGGCCTGTCGCCCCAGTCTCATCCATCTTGTGTCCGCTGAAGCCCTTAGGCAGCTCTTTGTCAGGACCCAGGGTCAGAGGGCCTGGCTGCTGTCCCCATCCCCTCTCCTCTGGCTCTTCTGGGTCTGGAGCTCCCAAGCTTTCTTGTCACCCTCTCCTGACCCCATCCTTTTCTCTTCTCCTGAGCAGTTTCTTCTCCCCACCCCTTTTCCACTGTGGGGGCTCCCTACCTCTGGATGTTTCTCTCTCTAGGCTCCTGTGGCTCGTGGAGTCAGCGTCTGGACTCGGGCCTCCAAAGCCCACTGGGCTATGAGCTCCACCTGTGTTTGTCCTCTCTGGTCAAAGCTGTGCCTGGAATTTCTGGTTTTGACGTGGGTGGGCCCTTCCTTCAGCTCCCTACTGCTGTGTCTTGGGGCTGAGAAAGAAAAAGGCTTGTCTCTGCCCCACTTCCACTAAGATGCTGGTGTCTCCCCCACTGCCTGTTGGTGCCCTCAAGTGGCCTGGGAGACTCCCCTCGCTGGTATCTGCACTACGGCTCTGTCTGGTCCCTGCGCTTGTCCTTTCAACTCTGGGAAGTTTGGGCTTGAGAGATAAATGTCTGTTCTTTCAGAAAAAAGGGTCTCACAAGAATTTTACGGGTGGAGGGTGAGAGATTCTAGCATTTTCTTCAGAAACCCTGCTGATTCTAGAAGATTCACATAATAGAAGAGGAGCACAGGGGGAGCACAGGTGGATTTCTTTTTTTTTTTTTTTTTTTTTTGGTTTTTCTTTTTTTTTTTTTTT
>PVKA01023845.1:0-15400 GCA_004027165.1 Ctenomys sociabilis | reverse complement strand
GCTCTCTCCCCTCTCCCAGACTCCTCACCTCATCCCACCCCACAGGGCAGGCAGGAGGTGTGTTGGGGAAAGTTGGAAGGGCCTTTAGGGTGGGTGGATCCAGCTTTCGCCCTCTGACTAGCACACCCAACTGCGCTGCAGCTGCTGGTTTCTGCCTAGAGAGGGGGTGGAGCCCCGGATTTTTGGAAATGGGGATTGGGATTTCACACAAAGCCATTTGCTGAAATCCAAGAAAGTGATAATTATCCTGAGCGGCTCTAGGACTCTAGAGCTGCTTGTAGTAGGAAAATATTTGTCTCACAGATGGGGGTGGGGTGGAGTGCACAAACCGAGTGGAAAGTGCAGAAGTGGGTAGGAGGAGGGCTCGCCTCACAGGGGCACTAACATCACCTTGTGGGTGGAGCCGGGCACACCCGGGTTCTGAACCTGCCCAGGAGATTGGGTTACTTGGAAGGGTCAAGGGGCCAGAGATTGGAATGTCTCGAAGGAGCTGGCTATGGTGGGTAAGGACTCAGCCTCCCTGTCTGGATAGAAGGTTCGCTGCTCTCTCAGCCTGCAGTTTCTACATGCCTGGGGCCCAGGTTCCTTGGTCCTGGGATGTAGGCGCGTGGCTAACCCCTCCCGAGACCAACTTCATGCTTCTGGTTTCTCCTCGATTAACAGGCTGTGAGTCACCGCTGGACCTGGCACTGGTGGCCGACCCGCCAAAGAGGGCAGATCAGGGCGTCCGTTGGGCCCACGCACGGGACCCAGGCGTCCACCCGTCCATGGATGCAAACGCCCCAGGTCTGGCTCCCAGATTCCAGCCCTCTTTCCTTTCTCGACCTCACCTCCAAAGACTCCAGAGTCCTCTTACCTACCCTTCCCGGGCGCTCAAACACCTCCTTACCCAGCACTTTGAGCAAATCCTCAAAGTTTTCCGACCGAATGATCTTCCAGTTGCCGGAGAAGTTGGGCATGGTGATGGAATAAGAAGAGGTCCCCTTGGACTCCTCTGCTAGAGCACTGAACACCGACTCGAAACAGAGTCTCTTGGTCCGCTGGTGACGCTCAGGAGTCACGACACTGCCAACCCCAAGCTGGCTCGGGCTCCCGCGCCGCAGCCTTTATACCCTGCGCGCCGCCCCTGCCCGGAAAGAAACGGCCCCGCCCCCGCCCCCGCCCCGCCCCCACCCACCTGGGGCCCAGCGTCCAGCGCCCGACCCCCTTCCAACTCCCACTCCCAGTCTCCATATCT
This sequence comes from Ctenomys sociabilis, assembly GCA_004027165.1. NCBI lineage: Eukaryota > Metazoa > Chordata > Mammalia > Rodentia > Ctenomyidae > Ctenomys > Ctenomys sociabilis. Next base: position 14,163 of record PVKA01023845.1, on the reverse strand, counting down.
GGCTTCTGGGTGGGTGCAGGGCTTTCTGTGGGCTGAGACCCCCACCTTCGCGCCAGGATAGAAAGGCTGGTGCAGAGGAGAACGCGATGCGCCCAGCGAAAGAGGTCAGCGACTCCCAACTCATGCCCAGTTGACTCCTAAGCAGTGGGCAAACCCGCCACGAGGTGAACCCCGTTCTCAAGCTGAGGCCTACGAGTTCAGGCTTCATCCAGTGAGTGGGACAGCTTCGAACCCAGACAAGAGCTGGGGAACCCCTAGCCCCTCAGTGGGGTGGAAGCGTCCCCTGCTGGAACGACTCAGAGAGATTGAGGGGTTTCCCGGTCCCCACCAACAGGCTTTGGATGAGGCAACGCCTGAGGTCACTGGAGGTGGACGCCAAAAGGTTCACTATCTAGCGCACTGGGCGGACACCGAAGGGTTAAGCTGCAGCCCGGGTGCGAGGCTGGGAGGGCAAAGGTCATGCTGGTCCCTCTGCACTGCTCTTGAAGGGGTGCTTCTCCCCCCGTCCGAGCGGTCCTGGTAGACGCCGGGAGGGGGCGGAGACCCGGGCGCAGAGCCTAGCGCGCCCCGCAGCCCCCGAGGCGGGCAGAGGCCGGGTGCCCAGGGAGGGGCGGAGCGGGGTCTCAGGTGTCGCCTGAGCTGTAAACCTGGCAGAAGGAGCAGTGGTTCTTCCGACAGCAGCTTTGAAGTGGGAGATCAAAGGAAAGGGCGCAGCAGAGCTTCCCGCGAGGCCCTAATGGGAGTGGGCTACATCCCTATGCTTAGGCACGACACAGCGGACTGAGAGCGACAGGCAGGGCTTCGGGACGGGCGGGAGACCTAGCCCGGGAAACGCAGGGGCATAGCAGAACGGGCTGGAGAGCGCTCAGTCTGTCCAGCGCCAGGAGCCCCGCGCTCGGACCCCAGTGTCCTAGGACCTCCTTCACACGTTTTCTAAGGCGGGGTGAGAAACCCCACAGACAGTCCAGCCCAGAGCGTACTGCAGCATCTTCGCCAGCGTGGCCGAAGGCGGGATAGGCGGGCTCTCTGCCAATCCCGGGCCTCAGAGACTATCTCGTCTAGAGAGGAAGGGACCCACGGGGGTGGGGGTACTGAAGGATCTACCTCGGACTCACACAGTGGAGATTGGTGCCTCCGGGCTGGAGGGAAATCTGGGAGCCTGGGTGTGTGGGAAATAAAGGCAGCTGGGCTGACTGTAGCTGCGGGTCATTGTGAGAAGGGACTTCCAAACGGGCCCCACCCAGCGGTGGTAGATTTGAACAAGGGAACTGGACTCTTCAACTTGGATGTAGGAGGTCCAGCCTTGTGTAGGAAGGCTTATTTGTGGGCTTGTGGAAGAGGGCAGCAGGTCGAGGGCTCTCTGGGGAAGGGACAGGAGCAGAGGTAGAAGGAAGCCCGGCCTGCGGAGCCCTGGGGCCTGGGGCTCTGAGCTCCTCCCCCACCCTCTCAGTCTGGCGCCACAGTAGGTACAGGGAGGGGATTAGGTTCTGACAGTGAAATCAGGCTCGTAGCCAAAGGGATGAGGGGAGCCTGGAGGAGGGAACAGGGCAGAAACCAGACTCCTGCTGCCTTCCCCTCTCACTGCCCTCTATAGTTTTGAGGTCATTAGGTCCATTTCTCTCTGCTCTAGTACTCTCGAGCCCCCAGCGCTGCTGTCCTGTTAATGAGCACCCCTCCTGCAGGAAAAAAAGGACCTGGCAGGCCCTCCCCCACGGGGAGCCTGAGACTGTGGGTGTTAAACCCTCACCGATGTGCTCTAGTACTGGATGTTGCTGCAGGTGCCTTGGCTAAGAATACTGAGAGGTGAAAGTCGGGCTGGGGCTCCCTGGGGTGGGGGCAGGGTAGCCTAAGTCTACAACTTTCCCTGCACTGTCCCATTCCCCCACCATCCAACTGGCCTGGAGTTCCAAAGAGACAGAGGTAAGACAAAGGGAAGTCAGGCTGGGAAGGAATTCTTTCCAGATGTGAGTGTTTGTGGTTTGGCAGCTCTGGCCTGAGCTCTAGCCCCAGCACCCCAACTCTAGCTGAGGTACTAGGGTAGAAGGTCTGGAGTAGGATGCTGACTAACTGGAGCCCGAGGTCTTAACCTCTAGCAGCTCTACAAACCCAGGGGAGCAGCAGGCTTGTGGGGTGGTGCTTAGGAGAGATGCTGGGGAAGGGAACTGGGGAACACTGAGGAGTGGGGGATGAGAAGACTGAGGCCTAGGAGAGAAGACTTTGAAAAATGGATGGGGACCCGAAGGCTAAGGGGCAGGACTGAGGCCAAGGGGAGGAGCTTCAGCTAGCATCCGCTGCTCAGTGACAAACAACTGGCTTTAATTTCCCGCTGGGATCACTAAGGAGAAGGAATTTCCCAGTGTCTCTGGCCTTTTAATTATGACCAAATCTGCTGCAGATCTGCCTGGGGCGACAGTTTCCCCCTTTTTAAGGGCCTTAATCATAATCCTCTTGGGGGTCCCCCAGGAATTTGGAGATTCAAGCATGTGGGAGGGTTCAAAGTTGATGAGGAAAGCTGGAGAAACAGAAGGAACAGACATGGAGTGGGAGGACACAGACCAGCTGAGAGGGTTAGGAAGGAATATGCTAGGACTTTGTCCATTGTGTCGTGGCTGCTTTTGCACCAGCAGTAATGGAGATGAACAGGGACTGCTTCCAGATGAGTGAGTGCGGACAGGCCAATGTGTGCACAATTAAAGGGTGTGGAGCTTGGAAGAGGAGACAGCCCCACCCTGGTCCATCAGTGGCTTGAAGTATGAGTGGGGTGGGGGTGGGGTAAGGGCAGGGGACCACCCAGTCCAGTCCTAGGGGTTGATGAGAGAGTCATAAAACAAAACTTCCAGGTTCTCTGGCCAGCATCAGCACTGTGGAGAGCCTCCCTCACCCCACCAGTGTTATTGAGTCTGCTGGGGCAGAGGCTTGGTTGGCTGGGACTCAGAAATTAAACCCAGGTGGGGCTGGACACCTGGGACTCTGCCACTCAGCAGAGACCGCCAGCAAAGAAGTCAGGCCTCCTGCAGCTGATGGGGCTGGGAGTCACTGGGATAGGACTATTGTGTTTCCTGACCAACCTGAACCCTCCGATTCCAATTAGCAGAGTTCAGGGGCCAGCATTCAGCCCCCCTCTAGCATCCTCTGTGCAGAAGAAAGGGCTGTATTCTTGCCTGTCTCTCTGGCTTCAGGGACCCAACCCTTCTGAAATGTGGTAAAGCGGGGCTCTGATTCATCCAGAGGAAACTGCATTATGGCAGTATAGGGAAATACAGGCCAGGAGACAGGATCAGCTCCTTTCTGAGAACATTTGTATAAAGGAGAGAAAACCTAAGATTAACAAGGTGAGGGCAGAAGATCCCAAGTGACCTAAAGGGAATCGATGACAAGGATGACAGCCACCTCTAGGGTTAGCCTGGGCTGCCAAAGGGAGGCAGCATGGCCCAGTTGAGTGGGTGTCACAGATAGGAGGGGCAGGCTTGCTGCAGTGAGGTCTCAGGCCAGGAGGGTCTGCACAGCACCCAGGCAGCACTTCTGTTGTTCTTGGCTCTGCCACCTCGTTCCCAGCCCCAGCTGCCAACGCTTTCCTCAGGGCTGGGCTGGGCTGCTGAGCCAAGGGAAGGAAGAAGGAGAAGGAGGGGTTGCACTGGCTGAGGACATGTCCAGACTGAACCTCAGTCCCCTGGATGGGGACGATGACCTGCAGTTAAACTCTGCTGGCTTTATGATTGGATCCTAGGATCAGACCCTCTGCCTCTCTCAGCCACAGCTCTGCACCAACTCCTTAACCCCTGGCAGCCCAGGCAGGAGATATAAGGTAAGTGTGGCAGAATGAACTGTGTGGGCAGCTGGGGAAAGTGGTATTCCCTAGAAAAGGTACACAGCCTGCAGCCCAGCCTCCACCCTGCCACAGTGGCCCAGGGTGCTGGGCTCCTGAGAACATAGGCCACCTCCCTAATGCCTTCTCTTCCACCTTCTGAGATGAGAAATTAGGGGGCCAGGGAGATGGCTCAGTAAAATAAGCACTTGCCTGGCAAGCGCAAGGACCTGAGTTCAATCCCTGGTTCTGCCAAAAAAAAAAAAAAAAAAGATGAAATGGGAAATGAAAAAAGATAGAGACCCTGGGGACCCTTACTCACCAACCTCCCACATCAAGTGAGATGATATGGAGTTTCTAGAGGAAGCAGGGGTGGAGGAGGAGGCTATGGGCTGTGGGCACTGGGCCAGATAACCAGACTGAAGAGCAAAGAGGAGAGGGGAGGGAGAAGGGCAAAGTCCCAGAGAAGAGGAGACAGAGACAAGCCCAGGCCCAGGCTTTGAGGTTCTGGATGGAAACAGAAAGGGGATACTACACTCACTGTCCTTGGGGCAGGATAGGAGGGGCTGAGAGGTCAGCCACTGGAAGGGGTATAGCTCCCCAGAACTCCTGAAGCTCCCATTCCTCTCTTCTCTTAAGTCCTCAAACACAGCTGCTGTCTGCAGGCAACTGGACCTAGTAGCTTACCCCCAACCCAGCCTGGCCTGCCAAGGGCCTATGGAAACCAGCTGTCCTGGTGGCTCCCTTAATACCCAGGGGTTGGGTATTACGTACCAGTTTCCTTAAACCAGGACCTACCTGTGCAGAGCAGGCCAAGTCTTTGAGGCTAGTAGGCCAGACTCCCTGGAAACAGAGGTGCAGAGGGGCTAGAATAAAGGTGAGCCCAGAAACCAGATTCTGGGTCTTTGGGCTCATCTTGCCATCCAGAGAAGCAGAGATGAGAAACGATGCAAGAGTATAGTAAGAGGGCCACAGAGATAGCTCAGTAGTATAAGTGCTTGCCTGGCAAGCACAAGGCCCTGAGTTCAATCCCTGGTACCATAAAAAAAAAAAAAAAAAAAAAAAGAGTACAGTAAGGCTCCTTAGCCAGTCTAGGGCCTTGTCCTTCCCATGACCCCTAGCCCACCCTTCCTTCCAGCAGGGTTAGAGAGATGGGTGGGAGGGAAGGCCCCAGACTGACCTAAACCAATGGATTTCTCTAGGCAACAAGAACAAAATGGGAAAAGATGTGTGAGGTGGGAAGCTCTGATTTCCTTTCCCCTGTAGGCGCCAGCTCTGGAAAATATCAGCTGTCAAAGAAAATGAACAGTCTCCGCCAGTTCCCCCACTCAGTACCCAGCCCCTATCTCATCCAGTTCCCCCACTCAGTACCCAGCCCCGATCTTATCCACCAGGGTCCCCATGCACACTACCCTGACAAAGTTCCCAACCTCCCCAGCCTGTGATTCTGCTACCAACCTCAGGAAAACCATCAAGGCAGGAGCTTTGGAACTTGAGGATCCAGAGGGACACACCCCCAGGGGATCAAAGAAGTCAGCAGTTCCTGGATTTCACAGCCACCTCCCTGTCACAGTCTCTCACTTTCTAAATCCCAAATCTTTGGAGCATCATGGCGCAAGCCTGTAATCCCAGCACTCAAGAGGCTCAGACAGGATTGCTGTGAGCTCCAGGGAAGCCTGAGGGAGCTACATATGAGTTCAAAGCCAGTACAGACTACAGAACAAGAGTGTGTCTCAAAAAACTAATTCCCAAAGCTCAGGGGCCACGAGTGCCAGGATTATAGGGGAAGTGGGTTGTTGCTTATTAGCCTTCCCACAGAGCCAACCTTAACTGGCTAATGACAGCCATCCTGAAGCCAGGAGCACCTTTCTCACTGTTTGTAGGCATGTGGTCTCTGCAGGTTACATCTTCTCTTAAATTCCCTGAACCCTTGGTAGGTTCCCAGGAGCACCAGAGAATCAAATCCAGGTAGGAGGGGGTGTTAGATGGGGGTGCGGGGTTGGGAGGGAAAAGGGAGGCTGCCTATACCAGGTCTAAGAGCAAGTCTTCCCCAGCACTAAAGCCCTCTCTCCCTGCAACTCTTCCTTCCCATCCTTCTGGAAACCTCCCCAGAACTGCCCACATTACCCACCAGCATGGGGTCTAGAGCTGCCACACTGGATTATCTGACTCTGTCTCCCTGGCAGGGCTGGATATGGGCTGTATCTCCTTCCCTATCTCCCAGGGGACAAGCAGTCATTTGTCTCCTTCCTCCTTTGGTTATGATTTATGAGCCCATCGCCTGGATGCTCTCCAAAGAAGTGACTGACCTAACAGGATTCCATGTGGTGGAAGGGAGGGAAGGGCCTGACCTAAGGGCACTCTGACAGTTCAGTACATCATCCTGGGATGGGGACTTACTCTGGGCTCACCACAGTGCCAAAGCATTCTATGTGCTGAGTCTGTCTGATTCTAAAACTTTACTGTTAAGCACCTCAGAATGGAATTTTGTTCAGCTGGGAGAGGATTAAGGTGCGCTTGTCTTTCCGTGCCAAACTGCTAAAAATATCTTCTCTCTATACCTTTCCCTTGCCTCACTCAAAATCCTATGCACTGTCTATATAGCCTTGCAAAGAAAGACAGCATTGTAGTGTCCCCAAGAAGGCTAGAAGTCATACATAAAGAATAAAACCAAGCCTGGTAGCACAAGGCAGTAACCTTAATACTTTGGGAAATTGAGGTAGGATTGCAAGTTTGAGTCTCATCTGGGCAACTTAACAAGATTTTTATCTCAAAATAGAAAAAAAAAAGTTTAAAAAGGGCTGGAGATGTAGGTCATCAGGAAGGTCCCAGGTTCAATCCTCAGTGCTAGGAAAAAGATGAAAACAAAAACAAACCTGTGTATCAGTTTACCAAGGACAGTGAGGGGTAAAGAAATGAGGATAGTGAGGAAGAACTTTGGCTTACAAAATCCCACTTCTGCAGGCAGGATGAGGTCACTTACCCATTTTTTTTCTCTGCCTGACAGACCATGCAAACCACCTGGATGCAGGGTTTCCACCCCGACCTCCTTGGGGCCCCTGTGTTTCTTAGGGCTTGTGCATTCCTGGAGCACTCTGGTGGCCCTGGTAAGTGTTGGAAGGCCAGAGATGTCAGCCTTGAAGTTGTTTGCCATTGACCCTGCCAGATGGTAGATTTTCATCCATGTGTGAAAATCAAATCTGGGCCAAATCAGGCAACTTCTCACCATCCCTACTGCCACCATGCCTGCCGTTTCTTTCCTAGGTTATTGCAAGGACAGTCCTTGATGTTGCCATCCTTTCCCAATGACAGCAGCTAGGGAAGCCCAAAATCAGTTCACATCAATTTACTACTCAAAACTCTGCTGTGGTTCCCTTTTTACTCTCCCCAACCCTTTTTCTTTTTTTTTTTTTTTTTTTTTTGTCTTTTTGAGACAGGGTCTCACTATGCAGTTCAGGCTGGCCTCGAACTCACAACAATCCTCCTGCCTCAGCCTCCCGAGTGCTGGGATTACAGGCATGCGCCACCACGCCCGGCATCCCAACCCTTTTTCTTTTCCAGGCCTAGGGTTAGAACCTAGGGCCTTATACATGGTTGGCAAGTTGCTTCACCACTGAGCTGTACCCTAGGTCTTTTTTTGAGACAGATTCTTGCTAAGCTGCCCATGTTGGGCTCAAACTTGAGATGCCCTTGCCTCAGCCTCCTAAGTGGCTGTGATTGCAGGCATGCACCACCATGCACAGTTGCACAAGTCCCTATAATGATAAACAAAGCTCTATGTCACCTGCAAGATTGCCCCTCCTCTTTGTCCTGTCACTTTTCCCTGGCTTTCTTTTTTGGGATAGGGTCTAAGTAGTTCAGGCTAGCCTTGAAGTCAGCAACCCTTTTGCCTCAGCCTCCTGAATACGAGGGTTATAGGTGTGTACCCCCACACTGAGCTTACCCCCAGCTTTCTGTGTTCCAGTTCTGCAGATTCCCTGCTGCCCCTTGGATCCACAGCAAGTGCCCGTTACTATCTGCATCATTCTTCCCTCAAACATACAAAATTTTTTTCTTCACTTCTTTAGGATCTCTGTTCAAATGTCACCAACCTTGAAGAGGCCTTCCCTTAATAGTCTATGTAAAATCTTCTGTACCTGTATACCTATATCCCCTTACTTTTCTTCATATGGCAAATCACCCCACTAGAACACATCTCAGATCTTTAGTTATTTTGCTGTGGAAATGAACTTTACCTGCTCCCCTTGAGACCCAAAGGAAGTCCACGCCCATCCCTCCTTCCTCAGTCCCTGTTTACTCTCTTCCTACTGGAATGAGTTTCATGGCCAGCCAGATAGCTCAGCGGACTAAGGTGCCTGCTTAGGCAGGCACAGGGACCAGGGTTCAATCCCAGGTATGCCGTGCCAGCCCCACTCCCAGGACACGCTAAAATGGTGACAGAGACTGGGCTTCGGGGCACCTGCTTATAATCCCAGAGCTTGGAAGGCTGAAAACAGGACGATGACTACAAGTCTGATCTGTGTGGTTAGACCCTGTAGAACCTTTACTAAAACAAACAAAGAAACAAACAAACATATACTAGAATGAGTTTCACCCATTCTGCCATGCCTGCACAGACACTGCTCAGATGTGGGCAACCAAATTGCTGCAGCTGAGCTGGTGAAATTGCTCAATGACTTAAGCACCTGCCTGGCCAGTACAAGGTCCTGAGTTCTATCCCCAGTACAAGAAAAAAAAAACAACAAACTTGCTATAGCACTCCTTAGTGTCTGATATGCCTCACCCCTCCTGGAAACTCTTTCCTGGTTGTCCTCTTGTCTGAAAGTCCCCACTTAGGCCTCTCTTCCTCAAGCAGCTTGAAAGTACAGGTATTTTCAAGTTCTGATCTTAACTGTTTGTTCTCATATCCTCCCCTGGAAGCCCAGTCCAAGGCTCCCATCCTATTGCCATGTTGTCTCAAAGTCCCAGAGCTCACATCTAAGCTCCATCTGGTCTACCCAGCTGCTGATGGAGGGTGTCTTCACCCTAATGGAAAGATTACACATCAGAGCTGAAGCACCAGATGCTTGAAATATTAGATACTATCTCAACAGCTGCTCAGTCCACCATTCCATTCTCTTTCCTCAAAGTGGGCTCCTGCCCCACCATTCTCCAACTTGGTGAATGGCACATTCCTGTCTGCTCAGCCTATATCAGAAGCATTCAGTACACCTTTTATGTGTTACCCTGGTCTTGTCTCATTGGTTGTACCTGCTCTGTAGTGCTCATAAGCCTTCTCTCACTTTATTCATTGAGGACTCCACTACTATCCAAATTATCCTAGCAGAGGCCAGGCATGGTGGTGCACTGCAGGAGTCCCTTCCTGGTTCTTATCTCAACCCAAGAAGTCTAAACTTATAATTCCAAAAATACATTATTGGAATTCCACCAAGTTAATTTCAATCTACCATTTCCAGTGCAACCACCCAAGGTGATATGCCAAGGCCCTAAGTCCAGCCACAAAGATGGCTTTCCAGAACAAAGAGACCAACCCAGGGCCTGCACCTGGGTTTTATGCAGCTGAGAAGGAGGAGTGGCTTGAGAAAGAGAACTGTGGGAAGTAGGTAAGTACTGCAAACTGGGCTAGGTAAGTGGCCAGCATTTACCTCTGCCATATGCAGAGAAAGTAATTGTATTATGCTGTTGAGATAGTATCTGATGTTTCAAGGGTCTGGTGCTTGAGCTCTGATATGTAATCTCTCAAACCCCAGGAAGTCAGAGCCTCTATCTCAAGGCTCGATCCCAGCTGACAGCGTGGACACTGGCTCTTTGTCCTATCTCAACCTGGCTCATATTGGAGAGCAGCAGGTGTGAGTTATCAAAGGAAACACACATGCCATCTTCAAAAATTACCACCAGCACCTCAGACCAATATACATTGCTTAAGGCCAACTGAAAGGTAAAGAGAAGTCCTAGCCAGCTCTGTACATATTAATACAAGGAAATAGGGTCAGGCTCAGCCAAAATGGAGACAATCACTCTTCTTTCAAGGAAGCTGCTCAGGTGGTCCTCCACAGTACACATCTATAATCCCAAATGGGAGGCTGGCAGGAGGATTGCCAGCTTGGACTGCATAATGAGTTCAAGGCCAGGAGCCCAGTCTGAACTATATAGTGAGACCTTGTTTCAAAAAAAAACAACCAAAAATTCCTTATCCTAGCCTCCATGTGGTTGCCACTAGTATCTTCCAAAAACAGCTGTTTACCCCACTTCCCTGTTTGAAAACCTTCAATGACTCTGGACAGTATTTGCCATCCTGCACTGATAAGAGATTCTTGAGTTTTCTTCTTCAGATGGGTGTAACAATTCAGAGGCAGAGACAAGGAAGGCCTAATACAGTGATGGAGGACCTTTTAGAGACTGAGTACTCAAACTATGACCCAAAACCCATTGATTTAGCACAGAAGCCAAGTTTGCAATTAAGCCTGAATATCCAGTGTCCGGCTGCTGGGGTGACTTGGCTTGCATGCTGACAGAGCTCCGTATGTCTGCTGTAGCACACTGCCAGAGGCTCTCTCCATTCGGGTAAGTGAAAGTGCCTTGTGAACAACAATAGGATATTGTACTATTATTTTTGTCTTTTTGAGACAGGGTCTCACTATGCAGTTCAGGCTGGCCTCCAGCTCACTTTGTAGCTCAGGCTGGTCTCGAACTCACAACAATCCTCCTACCTCAGCCTCCCGAGTGCTGGGATTACAGGCATGCGCCACCAGGCCCGGCTTATTGTACTATTCTTTACTGTAGAGTTAGCTGGTCACACCTGGTGCATTGTCACACTACTGTTTGTCTCTGAATTTAACTTTGGGTAATGTGCCTTGGGGCAAGCTCATAATTACAGTACTGCTGATTTTTCCCACTGTCAGCTTTAACCATCTGTTAAACTAGGAATTAACTGATTCCTCCTTGAAGACTTGGCCAGGCACTAGTTTCTCCTTTTTGAGACAAGGTCTCACTTTGTAGTTTAGGCAGGGCTTGAACTCACTAGGTAGTCCAGGCAGTCCTCAAACTCACACCAGGGGCCAGGGAGATGGCTCAATGGAATAAGTGCTTCCCTGACAAGCGCAAGGGCCTGAGTTCAATCCCTGGTTCCACAAAACAAAACAAAACAAAATACCTAAAGCCTCACACCAATCTTCCTTCCTCATCCTCCAGCATGCTAGGGTTTATAGGTGTGCAATAGCTCACCCTACTTAGGTCAGTAGTGCTTGAAGTCAAGGGACAGACCACACTATCCCACAATACTTACTCCACTGCTTCCAAGAACCTTGTTAATGAAGTTTTCAACTCTCACAGGTAAGTTCAACAGGATATGGTTCTGTTATTTCCTATTCTTAGGTGGAGCAAGAGGGTCTCAGCATTAAAAAACCTTACTATGAGCCTGGTATGGGCATGCACACCTATCCTCTCAGCACTTGGGAAACTGAGGAAGGAGGACTAAATGTAAGCCAGCCTGCCACACACAACGTGACATTTCAAAAACCCAGCCCCAGAAAACTCCACTGTGCTATGAAAACAGTGCATATTAGTAAGAGCTTGTGTTTGTCAAGCACAGGGTCCACTCAGGAAATGAAAATTCCTATCTTCTGATCAAAATGTAAGGGGCCACAGGGGACAAGACCAACTTTGTCACAAAGGTACACTATTGTGGTTATCTGATGCCTACACTTATTTTTATTTATTTATTTTTGGCAGTACTGGGGATCAAACTCAGGACCTTGCACTTGCCAGGCAGGATTACAAAGTGAATTCAAGGCCAGCCTGAACTGCACAGCAAAACTCTGTCTAAAAATATCAAAAAAACAAAAACCTATGTGAACCTTATATAAATATAAGCAAAAGCCTACCAAATATAATCATCACACCCAAGGCAGTCTTCACACATGGAAAGTGCATGCTTCATACCCACATATATCACTTATACTGATAGCATGTTTTGTTCTCCTGTTGTCAATCTTTGTTGTGCCTGACAGTTCACCCATCAGCTCATCCACCCATGTGCTCCACATTTTTTTTTTTTTTTTGCATTGTTTCCTGGGCAAAAACATTCTTTTTTCTCTGCTGTGAATGATCTCTTATGGACTTCATTTTTTTTTTTTTTTTTTGTCTTGAGACAGGGTCTCACTATGCAGTTCAGGCTGGCCTTAAGCTCACTTTGTAGCTCAGGCTGGTCTCGAACTCACAACAATCCTCCTGCCTCAGCCTCCCAAGTGCTGGGATTACAGGCATGCACCACCACGCCCAGCTTCATATTATGGACTTCAGTTCCAATCTTCTAAGAAAATTTCTCTGATATCTTGCACTTGTTATTTTCTTTGTAAACTATTAAACTATTTATGCCACACATTTAGGATGCAGTAAAACACAAGCCACTGACCAACACTTTGTTTCATGTGATGACATAGTTGCTGCACTATTCATCAGCATCTATTCCACCTTTCATTTTGTTGTAGGAAGCTACCATCTCCAGCTTGTTTTGTCAAGGTTTCCCTATTAATATTTCCATCAAGGTACAATGCTCACCATCAGCAGTACCAGTTTGTTTTTCTTTTGTCATATATGAACCACTGCTCTAAAATCCAGACTGTACTGTCCAAATGTTTTGAACTTGCAGCATTTCAATGTTGCTTTATTCCTATGTATAGTTCCTATACTAATCAATTATACTGTCAGGAAACACAACATTACTTGGAAACAATCATCAAGTGATTCCAATTACTTTGGGAAATGGGAGCAACAAATCCATTCACATGATTTGGTCTACTACTATATGCATAATGACTGTGGTGAGTTCCAGAATTTTTAAATTCAAAGTATAGTAAATCGTCTCATCTACAAGGGCATACATTTTTATGCCATCTTGAAGGTTTTGGGTGTATATTCTGCCTGAAGCTACAGTGACCATGAAATGCTGCAAAATGTTTAATAGTCGTGTCAAATTGCTTGATAATTACCCATCAATCTCCAAAACCTTGACCTGATGGCTGCCAGATTATTAGTTCTTTTGCTCTCTTGACAGTGGTTTTGTTATCAAACCTCACACAATTTTTAAGGAAATCAAATCTTCTTAGTGTAATTATTATCCTGCAAACCTCAAACACATACTTAGCACTTTTCCATCTTTGACACTCCTACGATTACGAATGGAAAGCCCTACTAAGTACAGCAGACCTGTGAATGCTTTCAGTTCACCTAGTAAGGTGAATATAGCTACCAGTGCACACAGAATATTTTACTTGTATTTCACCATGTGCACATTCCATATCTTGTACCATTTTGTGTTACAAATAACTTCCAACATTGAATGGCAGTGCTGGCATTCCATCCAATAGGTATAAACCCTGCCAAGCTCCTCTCTTATTTTTATATCAAGTTCCAATATTGGATGGTTTCAACTGATTGCTTTACATTTTGTACCACTTCTATTAGTTAAGTATATTATTCATATTTACCTAATAAAAGACACTGGGGTAGAAGTCACGAATGTATTCATTTATACATGGTTTACATGTAGATACTTTGTAAACATCTTCATAGATGTTTAAATTGTGTTTCAGTAAGTTGTAATTGCCTCTGTGTAGCTCAGATGAGTCACCATCTGGTCCTGTGTGAAATGGAATTCATCGTTTTTGCTGTAACATGTTCCTGACAGCCTCACATTTGGATACAGACAGCTGTCCTGATCACTTGATATGTTGTAGATTTTTTTGGTCTTAAAGGAGTTACTACCACAATATATTTTTTTTATTCTTTTTTAGCTTTGTAAGTTAAAATGTTTTCCACAATGCTTTTACCAGCTATTTGTCCCTTTATTGGGTTTGGAGCTTTGTTAAAAAGATAGGGAATGAGGGGCCAGGGATATGGCTCAGTGGAATGAGTGCTTCCCTGGGCAGCCCTGAGTTCAATCCCCCCCCGCCGGCAAAAAAAATAGGGAATGAAGAATGCAGAAATGGTTTATTTTTCCTATTGTCCACTGATCCCATCCTGTACTGATAGTACCTTTTCTAGTATATTGTGATATTTCATACAACGCAGTGAACATAACCAACTTGTTACCTAAATAGTTAAAAAAAAAAAAAAAAGTATTATCACTCATATTACTGATTTGTCATCTAAAGCAAGGAATAGACTCCTTGTTTCTTTCCAGACAGGTTCTCAATATGTAGTTCAGGCTGGCCCTGAACTCACAATGATCCATCTGCCTCAGCTTCCCAAATGCTGAGATAACAGATGTGTTCCACACCCAGCTTTATTGGTTGATTCTTGCTCCATTTCACTGTCACAGGAACTTTCGGTTACATGGTCAACATCAGTCACTAACA